>JAAAKG020133231.1:0-14236 GCA_010014905.2 Druon quercuslanigerum
TCCCTGAAAATAGCCTTTCCTTATAACATACATAGTAACATAGCATCCTTCACGAATAGAATTAACACGAGCTGTATGCAGGTTTTCTCCAGAAATGTCCATTGCATCCACCACTGCAAAAAGAACACAGATTTATGAACCTATTTTTCCCTAAATAAATAATTTATAATAACAAAATAGGTAGCAAGAGATAGAAATTTAAAGTTTTTGGAAAAGAAAAATATGAACATTTTAAGAACATTATAAAATACTTTGATAATTTTTTTTAGGTTTAAAATTCCTGTCTTTAAATTAATTGAAACATTAACACATTTATTTATAAAAATGGATTCAATTATTCTTCGCTTATCAGTATTTTTCTCACGAGCTAAAATGGTTATATTTTTGTATTTAAAGTCAAAATAGTGCCTAATTTGCCAGCAGTGTTGTGACAAACCTGTATTTTGTTTACTTAATTCACAATCTCTTTTGTGTTCAATAATTCGAGTTTTAAGTCTCCGTCCAGTTTCACCAACATAAACCTTATTACAAATTTTACATTTGATTAGATATACCACACCATGTAGGTTTTCTAAGTCATCCTTATCTTTGTTTTTGAAAATCTAAAATTTATGGAGTGTACAGTTATTGGTAAAATAGACATTTATATTATATATTTTTAAAGATCTTCTTAAGCGCTCAAAGAGACCTCTTTACAGGGCAATGAGACTTTTAAATTCGTTTTTTTATAAGTTTCGATCCATTTGTTTTTTTTATTATCAACAGAAGAACTATTATATATTTCATGTATTCTCTCATTAATAACACTATTAATTAATGGAAGTCGACAATTATTTTGTAATAAGGTTATTTTAAGTAGATTTAAATTATCTTTTCCAAATTTAATGTCGCTTAATTTGTCACATCTATCTATTAAACGTTTTATTAGACCGACTTTTGACAAAATAAATGATGAGAATTATAATTAAGATAACGACCTGACCAAGATAGCTTTTTATATCAGTTTATTATTATATTTTGTTTCGGTGTTTTATTAATTAATAATTTAAGATAACTAAGTAAATTGTTAATTTTCTTTTCACAAGTGAATTTAATTGAAACTTCTGTATTTATCTAAATTTGAAATAATAGGTAATAGAGGAGAGTCTATGGGGAAACCTGAAATTTGTTTATAAAATTTATTTTTAAAAGAGAAAACTGTATTATTGAAAATTTGCTAGTTTCAATTAAAAACTCATTTTTAGTTATTTTAGTTAAACTCTTGTTTAGGTATAATTTTTCTCCTATGCAATCCATAGCAAGATCTATTGGAATACTATCAAACATAGATAAAACATCAAGTGAAACGATAGAGTGTGTATTTGAAACTTTTATACTGATATAATCATTACGATTAGCCGCTACTGTAACATTTCCTTTATCGGCTTTTAAGAAAACTAAATTATTATGTTCCTTTTGAAAGGTTTTAATAGGTTTTTTAAAATTATCAGTATTTTTTAATCTATTAAAAAAATTATGATTTGAAATTAGTTGAGTTGTAGTTTTTCTAACGTTGAATTTAAGTTCCCCATGTTCTAAATTCTTAATACAATTTTCAATACTAGCAATCATACTATTCACCGGAATCTTATTGACTTTGAATGGAATACCATAATTATTGCCTAACGCAATCGTATCAGAGATTTGAACATTAGAGATATTTTTAAAACATTTTTTTAATCTGAAATCTGTAATTTTCTTTTGTGACTCTAAATTTCTTTTTTTTAATAAATTAAACTTTTTAATGCATTGGTTTCTTTTATTATATTTTAAGCTATTGTGACTAAATTCTTGTGAATCAAAATACGTCAAAATCGAATTATCTTTAATAACGTTAGATAAAAGATATTTTAAGTAATCAGAGTGATGTCCTAATTCTTAAATATTTTCAACTGAATTGCCAAATGAATTGACAACAACAAATCTCTTTTGTTTTTCTTTATGACCGTATGACCACAAGAAGTTTTTCTGGGTGGAAATAACAAAGTTACCCCGTACTGTTGTCAGTTTTATCTCGAGCCTTTGGGGGTGGATGAGAAAGTAGGGAAAGAGACTTGATTAAAGTTATCATAGGCTACCAAAACTCTCTTTTGCAGGCGTATGGTTACTTTGACTAATTTTTTCGCTTATGTGCAAACTGAGTTAAAAAATCCAATACGAAATTCCAAATATTTTTTTGCTACAAGTTAACTCTTTTTGATCCACTAACAAATTTTCGGTTTGGAATTATTTCATTTTAGTTAAAAATGCTCTGTTTGGTTGGAAATTGAACTATTTTACTGAGAACTTGTTTTTTTTTGTGCTGAAAATAATTTCTTTATCAGAAAACTTAAGACTTCTGTTTGCGGTTACGATTTAACGTTTTAAGTGAAAATTCCAACTGTAATATTTCCGTTAAAAATTAATATTTCCTGGTTAATAATTAAACAAATTTGTTGAAAGTTAACTACTTAATTTAAAAAATAATGTTATTGTTTGAAGATACATCTCTGGTTGGAAAATATTACAATTTCATTGCAAATCTGTCTTTTTAATTAAAATAATTGTTTTAATTGAAACTTGAACTATTCCATTATTAGTAGAAAATTGATAGATTTTTAATTTAAAATATAATAGTTTGGTGGAAATCGTATCTATTTTGTCATAAATTCGGATTTTTTGTTAAAAAATTATTATTCTGGTACGGAAAATCAACTACTTGTTTGAATTACACTCCTCCTTTAAAAATTAAATTTATTGCTCAAAAATAAACTTTTTTGGTTTCAAATTAAATTATTTTTAAAAAAATTTGTTATTTTTTTGCTTGATTGCAAATTTTTCAATTGTAAAATGTACTAATTCCTTCCTATTTAAAAATTTAACGTTTTTTTTTTAGGTTTTAAACATTCAACTGTTTTTTTTTCAGAAAATTCGCCGTTTTGTTTTCGAGATTCAACAGTTTGGTGCATATTTTTGTTTTTTCTGATGCTGTAATCTTTGAGTTCATAATTTGATTAATTAGTTAACAATTAAAATATTTTTTTATGTAATTTAATTATTCTAAAAAATTAAACTGTTCTTTTGAACTTTCGTCTTTCTGAATACAAACCATTCCTTTTTGGATCGAAAATTTAACAATGAAAATGGCATTTTCTTTTTTTCTTGATTAATACAAGGTTTTTGCTGTAAAAATTCAACTCTCTTGAATCTGTTATTTGATTAAATGCAACTGCCGGGTTAAAAATTAAACAGTTTCGCTTGAGGTTTAACTTTTTTCATTAATTTAAATTTGTGGTACAAATTTTTTACTTTCGGCTCGAATATTCAAAAAAATTTACAGAATCTTCCAAAATTCGGTTTGCAATTTAAACCAATTCGATCAAAATTTAAGAAAATGGTTAAATTATTATTTGTTTTACCTTCTTTTTCTTTTGCTTTAGCAATTCGATTTTTTAGTTAAAAATTGAACTATTCTTTTAAGTGATCTAGTCTTTTATTAAGAACTTTTATTGTTTGTAGGAAATAAATTTTTTTGTTTACAAATTTAACTTTTGGTTTGAAAAATGAACTAATTTTATACAAATAATTTTTTTCGTTGAAGCTTTATAATTTTATATGAAAGTTTATCCGTTTCGTTAAACATGCATATTTTTGGCTTGCAAATTCAACAATTTAAGTAATCTTTTTTTTTCTTTTTTGTGTACAAAATTCTTTTTCGTTGAAAATTAACTCTTTTGTTGAACATTCGCATTTTTCATTTGAAAATTTATTTTCTGGCAGAAATTAATTCTTTTCTGGTTGAAAATGAAACAATTTTGTTAAAAATTAATCAGTATAAGTTGAGCATGAACTTTTTTGTATACAAATTATTTCCATTTTGGGGTGTGCAATTCAACCTTTTTTGTACAAATTGTCTATTTTCGGCTGAAAAAATTTATTTCGTAAAAGAAAATATAGTACATACGTCATGTTTGTTTTCATGTTTGTTGAGTTTATATGGCCGAGAGCCGGAGAGCTATACACTCACCAAGAAGGCGAAAGGTCGATATAATTTTAAAAAAATGCATATATTTTTTCAGTACTTTCTTTGAATACAAATTATTTAAGCAAGCTAATAAAACAAAATAAATAATTTAAAAAAGAAACTCAAGTAAATATACCGTTTCGTAAATATTACCGATAGAAGTGAAAAAGACCACTATGATGAAACAGAGAGGACCCAAAGTGGGCCTCATTTTCTTGAAATGACGAAAAACCAATTAGTAACAATTTCGATACCAGTAAAACGAATGAATATTCTTGAAAATATTTCACTGTATATACTGCTCGCTATCTCACTAAACCATCAAAATTATGAGAATTTACGCATATTCACGTTGTTTTTCACCTTACATTATTTACGTAGGAAATGAGGCCTTTAGTGGCGACAGAGGGGGAAATGAAGCAGGAAGGCGGTGTTTTGTTTTAAAACGGTCTAATGTGTAAATTTTGAAAGCATGGTAGAGATAATATGTCGAATATTCAATATACGACAGGTGTTTCTCCACCCCTCACTGTAAAAACTAGGATTCCATGTAAGATTTAATTCGGAACTAAAACAGTTCACCTAATAACACAATTCCAATTCAGTTTGATCCATCAGTCTAATAAAAGGTTTTCCATTTTTTGATTGAAATAGACTTGAAATGATCTTCATCCCTCAACAAATAAATCTGATAAAACCAATTCTAATCTGTCAAATTTATGAACTCACTTCAAAATCTATCAAGTTCATTGTGCAAATACTCTTTATCGATGTTGAGACATTTATTCCCATATTTTTAAGTATAAATAGCATTTTTCGGTAAACACAGAAGTTTTCGTCATCGTTTATATCCCGATGAATAGCTATTTCCAACATAAATCGTAGATTCAGGTTACCAAATGTAAACATTATTAAAAATCCCGTGAATTCCTCGAATTCCCTAAATTCCCTAATTTCTTCAAATTTCTTAAATTCTTTAAAATCCTTGATATCTCTAATTTGAAAATTTCTTAAATTCTTGAAATTAATTTAGTTTGCTGAATTTCATGCATTTCTAAATTACATAACTTCAATGAATTCTCTTAATTCCTTAATTCCATGAAATTCTCTAAAATGTTTGAATTCCTTTAATTCTTTAAATTATGTGCATTATTTCAATTTTTTAATTATTGAAATTCCTTCAATTCTTCTTCTTTTTTCATGATGTGTCCCCAAAGGGTTTACATGACTTGATTTCCTCACAATATTTCCGCTTACATAGTAGACAAAAAAAAGAAAATTTCAAGGTTAATATTTACAAATATTTAAAACTATTTACATAAAGTCTTATATCTACCTAGTTCCTTAACTCGAGCGAGCGGTCGAAAGCGAGAGTGCAAGCGAGAGAGAGAAAATGAGAACGCAAACTCATCTTAGTCTACTTATGCTATTACATATCCATTACTTACAATCTTCACGCTTCTAATCTAGGCGACTTCCGTTTCCCTATTTATCCACTTTTTTAATGCTCAAATTTACCATTTTTTCCCTAACACCCTCCAACTGCTTCATCCAATTTTCTCCTAATCTATCCTCCCCTAGAATCTTAACCACATTATCTTGCCAGCTTCCTTTATCTTCCATTCCTCTTGCATATCCTTCCCATAAGTGCTACAATGTTTCCTCTTCCCATTCACATATTCTACACTTTCTGTTCTCTTCCTTTTCCCAATACCTCCCCTCTCTTACCTTGTTCCCAATCTAAATCTTGCTATTCTGCTCCACATTCTCTCTTCCCATCTCTTCTCTAAATACTTTGGTAAACCTTATTTTTTTATTATCTTATACTATTTATTGTATTTTAATTCCTCAACCATTCCACATCTTTCTATTAATTGTTTTTCCCTGTCCTTTTTTTCAATTATTCATAGTTTACTTCAGTCCCGTCTTCCATGTTCTTCTCCTCTCTTCTACCATCGTCAAACACTTTCTCACCAACTCTTCTCCCTTTTCCTCCCGCAGCTTTGTCTCAAATTTCCATGTCTCTTTCCCGCTCTATTACTTAATTTATCCCTTTGCGCTACATTTCTCACCATATACCCTGGCGTCCTCCAATCGACCCCTAATGTCAACCTTATATATCATTCTTGTAAACTCTCAATATCTTTCTTTTCTTTCCATCCCCATATCTGCCCCATTACCTAATACCGGCCATACCCATGCTGCTTTTTTATCCTTTTTCTTATATCAACTCTATGGTCTCCATTCTTTTGTAAAATATATCCCAAATATTTAAACTCTTTCACTTCATCTATCTTTATACCCTTCCATCTCCCCGTCCATTTCATTCGTCTCCCCCCTCCTTTTCTGTACCTCAATATCTTTGTCTTTTCTTCATTTAAATTTAACTTTTTCCCATCCAAGTATTTCTCTAATCCTGTGATGAAGCCCGCCATCCCTTCCTCATCCTCTGCCATCAGCACTATGTCGTCTGCGTATGGCAGTGTATATATCCTTTCCTTCCCTATCCTAACTTCTCACCAACCTTTTCTCCTCATTTCTTCATTCAAGTCTGATATTAATATATTAAATAAAAGCGGGCTCAGAGGGCATCTTTGTCTCACTTTTCTCACTAACTAGAAACTATCTCCTACTTGATCCCCTACCTTTACACTGCTTTTCGTCTCTCTAAAAATTTCCGACTCTCTCTCTTTTTTAATCCCTCTCTTATCCCCTTTTTTTCTATAACTTTTTCTCTCTCACCTCGGTCTAATAAGTCAAACGCTGCCCTTAAGTCCACGATCGTCTAATTCGGTGGCTCTTTCTTCAATCTCTCCCACAAAACAGTTACATATACTTTACAGTGTTGGCATCAGAGTCACATCCTCATAATCTTTAACCTGTTCTCCTTGGCCCTTCTTTACTATTGGTATCACTACTCTTTCTTTTAATAACTCTGGCCACCCCTCTCCTCTCCATACTCGATCACACATTATCTATGCCCATTCCTCTAGTCCATTCATTATTCCTAACACCTTAAATATTTCTTCCCTTCTTATGTCCTCTATCTCATCTCTTTCTCTACCATATTTTCCTTCCTTCCTAACTTTTCCCTCTACTTCTCCTAGTAAGTCCAAAAAATATTTTTTACATACTACCATTTCAATATCTTGGTATACTCTTTTTCTTCTTCTTTCTTCTCTATTTACTACCTTCCATACCTCTTTTTCCGTCCTAGCCTTCTCCGCGTTTTCCTCAAATCTTTTGTTCTCTTCATCTTTCTTTTAATCACACAACCCAAAATATTCTTTCTTTTTTCTTTTATATTCTTCATTACTTTTTTTCTGCACTTTCTTAATTCATTTCTGACTCCTCGAATTATTAATTGCCTTTAATTCGTTTATTTTTACGAAATAATTAAAGGTATTGGATTAATCGGCTTTTTTGGAATTCCATGAGTTATTTGAATTTTTTGAATTTTTAAAATTCCTTTAATTTTTTGAATTCATTGCATTCTTCAAATTATTTGAATGCTTCGATTTTTCTAAAATTACTGGAATCCCTTGATTTATTTAGATTTTGAGAGGTCTTTACATAAAACAGCATAATCTGTTAGAAAAAATTAGTTTTTCTTTTAAAATTATTTGTTCAGTTTTGTGGAACATATTTCAGGTTTGCTAATGTATGACGATAATTGGACATTAGTGTAAATTACGCTCACAATTTAAAATCATAAAACTTAAATGTTAAATTTAGAGAGCCGCTTAGCTTTTCACCTACCGTCACATATTGTTAAATTTTAATTAGCTTTAAGTAGTTAATTTAAAATGATCTAATTATTGAATATTTATTGTTATATTATTGAATTAACCGCGATTCTAAAAGAAAACGTTTTATTTGTACATATGTTTCATTTGTCATTTTAGGAACTGTATACAACTATTCTGATTATTTTCTGTACCTGTATCTCTTCACTTATGAAATAAAAAAATTATGCTGACTTTAACACTTAAGTTCAATAAAATTTGCAAGATTCTCTCTATTCGTAAACAGCAGCTGAAAACATTTTTTTGTTCAGAGCTAAACTGCCTGGTTGAAAGGGTAACTACTTTGTGAAAATTCATCTTTCTGGTTGATAATTCATCATTGTATATTGTATTATATTATTATTCATATAATTCAATAGTATATTTATTATATTATTATTCATCTAAAGTGTCAAAAAACTATTTTCTCGTAGAAAATTCATCTTTTGGGATAAAAAATGAACTATTTAGTAAACATTTTTTGTTTATTTATTGATTTATCACTATTGCTATGCATTTTCTTTCTTAGAAAATGTATCTTTTTTAGCTGAAAATTTGCATTTGTTGTTTAAAACTTGCTCTTTTTGTTTAAATTCTTCTTTTTTTATTTAAAAGTAAACAATTGACATTTAAATCCTTAGAAATATCAACTATTTTGAGAAATTTGAAATCTTTTGAAAATGATCAATTTAAACATTGTAAATTACACGCTGAAAAATCCAAATTTTTAAAATTTTAATTGCATTTTTTAATTCTTTGATTTCAAATAGTCAACTTCAAAACACTTTTCTCATATTTAATATTTATTTGTTTTTAATAATATTTATTTATTTGTTTTTTAAAGCTTCAGTTGCAATTCATAAAAAATGATAAAAACCAAAGCTTCATCTCATCCAGCTATAAAATATTTCTATTTTGTAATTAATCTAAATTAAAAGTTACAAATTGCTTCTGTTTATCACAAGTATAATGACAAAATAAAGAATCTCACACACTTTAACTGAATTAAAAGCTTCTTCGAAATGTTACAAATACAGCTATTAATTCACTGTGATCCCGTTCAATTGCTTCGTATTCTTGCATTTTATTGACAGTTGTCTTAAATTTTCAGTTAATCGTAGCTTTTAAAAAACCTACGACTTAAATTATTAAATGCGAAATTAATTAATAGAACTCAGTAAGAATACCAAAATATTTTTAGCAAAATTTTACTCTTGCAAATGAAAATTCTACTGTTATATTTTGGTACGGACTTTTTTAAGAAACGTATTGCTTGATAAAAAAATGTTTTTTTTTTCTAAACGTCAACTGTTTTGATGAAAAGTAATTTTTTTAGCTTACATTTAAATATTTCTTGGTTTGGATGCCAACTAATATTTTTTTCTGTAAAAATTATTCTTTTTTGGTATAAAGTAAAACTGTTTTGATAAAAAACCTTTTTTTTGCGTCTAACTTTCATCATTTTAGTCAAGAATGAATTGCTTGCTCGAAAGCTTTTGTTAAACATTTTCTTCATTGTTCTTGAAGATTCGTCATTTCAATTGAAAATTTATCATTTTTTTATGAAAATTTAAATACTTCGTAAAAGGTTGTCCTACTACTTTAAAAGTAATTATTTTTTTTGAAGGTCTATCATTTTAGTCAAATACTCATATCTTTGGTTGCATTTTTAAAAATATTTAGTCAAAAATTATTTTTTGTTTGTTTGTATGAGGATGGACTTTTTTACTGCAATTTTTAGTGGAATGTAAACCGCTTGGTTGTTAATGAACTTTTATGTATAAAATTTATTCCATTTTAAAATTCATTCTACTTGTAAGATTCACTTCTTCAGACCATATGATTTTTTAACCAAAAAAATTTAAGTTTTATACAAAAAATTTACAAAAAATGTATCTGAACTTTTAGTTGATGAAATTTATTCAAAGAAAAATAGATTTTGAATCAAATATAATAATTTTAAATCATAAAAGTATCATTTAGAACAAGATACGTGAATTTTCAAACAAATTTTCAACTTTGATATTATTACTTCAAAATATTTTTAAAAAAATTTTAATTAAAATTTTTAACGGACTTTTTATCGTAGTAATTAAACTTTATGCCAAGAAGTTTTATTTTCTAGCAAGGAAAAGACAAATGCTCTATGGCGCTCTATAATAAAACAATTATGTTAATAAACATTTTATTGCACTTTGTGTGGTTTTTTAGAACAACGTAATTTGTTTCTTTAATTCTTGAAATGAATTTATGCATTTTTTCAGTGATTAAACTTTTTCTTCCTAATGTTTTGGTACCTTGTGTTCTTTTCCAAAAATCTAATGTTTTTATTGTTGATGTTATTTTTTGCTACTAAAATAATTACCAAGCGTTCCATTAAAAAATGATTTCAGACAAATTAATAGATTACTTTCCCGAGTGTACAACTTTTTTAACCAAATTTGTAGCTCGTTTTTGGGTAAACAGTTTTGTGCACTCTTTTTTTCTTTGTAGCTTGCGTCGTTTTTCCACAAATTAATTTTTTTAATTTAATTATTAATTTCTACGAATAAAACAATAACTGCATTCTCCATAAAAAATGATTGACAACTTTGTAGACCTTTTTCGCGTGGATAATTTTCGTACAATCATCTTTTTCTGTTCCCTGCATAGCGTGACTGAAAAATAAAATGCTTTATTTTATATTTTTATTATTTTTGGTGGGTTTAAAATTTAAATTTTTTGCTTGTCAAGAACATTCAAAAAGTTTTTATGATTATCATGCACAGCTTACAAAAAGCAATGTTTCTCTTTTCTTGACTTCTTCTTATAACGTGCTTCGTTTGGCTTAAAATTTTCACTTTCGTTTGTTTTTTTGAATTTAAAATTTGCTATAACTCCGGTTATTTTACTTTTATCGAGTAGTACAAATGGATTCGCATAGAATTAAAAAAAGCTATCAAAAATTTTGAAAATGCTCTAACTTTTTCCGCTGGAACATTTTTTCCACGCTTACGATAGATTGATTCCCGATTAAAATAGTATACTTAAGAAATATTCCTTGATTTTGGTTTTAGGGAAATGTCGATTTTCTTTCTTGAATCTCTAAGAAATATTAAAATAATTCTTGAAATATATTTAAAAACTTTTGATCATAATATTGGGGTCGCAAATAAATGCAAAATATTATTAGTGTTGGAAATTGTGTTAAGGTTTGTTTTATAACCTCTTTCAGATTTAAGCAAGGCAATTAAGATTTCCCAAACAATCATAATCTAGGAAGATTTTTTCATTTTCTAAGGGTTGCTTTAAAATCACTGGGGAACATTTAAAGCGCTACCTTGGCTCTACTTTATAATTTTTTCCTTAATTTTTGGAATTTTGACTGAAATAATATTGTCAATCCCCAAATAGCTCTTAGTAAATGACAAGCAGAAAAAAGTTTTTTTGAAATGTGAATAGAGCAAGGTGAAATTTATTAGGGGTATAAGTAATTCTTGTGTTTTAATTTTAAACTAGGAACTTGTAAAAACGTTTTGTTGATAAAGGTGACATATATGCTTGTATATTTGCACGTTTTACAATATTGCCTTGAGTCTGCTACATGAGGGCAGAAAATGTTACACAATCATCTTTAATTAAACTTTTCTATTCCTCAAGTGTCACATTTTTGTACGGTTTTTTCCATTGATATTAATATACACAGTTCTAAATAAATTCATACATATTTCCGAAAAAATTTGTAGCTGTCCACTATCGCATTTATAGAAATTTTGTACTTGTCTTTAGTGAATCACTTTCCTCTTATTTCATTAGCAGAGTTACAATAGCAATGTATGAAATCGCACTAATTTATATTCAGATAATATATTAAAAATAACTTTTATTTGAGTAATAATTAATTATTTTCTTAAAAAAAAATCAAAATAAATAAATTATTCGTAAACTGAACACACATTTTATAGTTAAGCTATTTAGGGCAAATTTGAAATCTAATTATTTAATATAATTGATAAATATCAAAAATCTCCTTAAATAGAATTCAAAGAGTATGATAAGAAAAATTTTTCATTTTTGTGGAATATAAAATTGTTTAGCTTCTTCCTAGTTCAAGAAGATGAAGAAAAATAGAGATTTTCATAGAAAAGAGTTTCTTCTATGCTTATTTAATGTTCACAAATAGTTTGAAGTGATACAGTAATTTTGCGCAATTTATTTTTTCTGTTAAATAAGATTTTATCTTAGGACTACTTTAAAAAAAAATTCATTTTTTTAAGATTCATCATTTTAAGCTCAAAATTCAAGTCTTTTTCGAAAAATTCTTTTTTTTTAAAGTAACTTTCTTGAAAATTACCTTCAAAATTGAAAAATTATCTTTTTCGGTTAAGAAATGATTTATTTTGTTTAAAATGCCACATTTTTGGTATACAATTATTAATAAAATTCTCTTAAAGGGCCTCTTGATCTATTTTTTGGAAGATTTAGCTTTCGATTAAATTTAACTTTGTGCGCCAAAATAACCTCGTAAATGAAAAACCACCCAGCAAACGAAAATTTGAAAAAACATTGAGGGAATTTTGTTGCTCATGAAAAAGTCGCAGATTTGAAACAGAAATTTTTTAATGACCTTTGAACATTAATAGCAGGGGAAAATGAAAAATGGGGTTCGAAAAAATTCAAGAAATTTTAAAATGAAAATTTTCGGTAACCTGGATATAATATTTTTGTTAGTAATTCAATTGCCTTGTATTTATATTTACTTTTATTAAATTTTCTTTCTCCTGCAGAGTATAGTTTTGTTTATAATTTTCATTATTTATTTGAAAATTCAAGAATTTTGTTATAACACCATTTTTTTTGGGTTATAAATTCAACTTTTTAAGTCAAAAATTTGTCTATTTGCGTAGAAAATTCCCTTTTTTCTCAACATTCATATTTTTGTATTTAAAAGAAACCTTAAATTTTATTAAATTTGTCTCCTGATTTAAAAATTCATCTTTTTTAGTAGAAATTCCATATTTCTTGGATAAGAATGAAAATGTTTGATTAAAAAATCATCTTATTTTTTTGTTTATAATTTAACAAATATGGATTTTAACTAAAATAAAAACTAGTTAAATTCAATCAAAAACATTAAAATTTCAAACAAAAGCTTGAATTTAAAACAAACCATTGTATAATAATTTTCCACTTAAAAAAATTAATTCAGGGAAAAAAAACAAGTTCTTAAAAATAATTAAGATTTTAACGGAGGAAATCAATTTTTAGGAAAAAATTAAAAAAGTGTTGAACATTCAAGGAAGTGGTCAAAGCATTAACCAAAAGGATGAATTTTTAAATAAAATGATAAATGTTCTGTTAAAAAACGACTAATTTCTAACAACACGTATACATGAATTTTTCAATAAATAGTAGAATTTTTTACGAGATGAATACCGTACCAAAAATATAATAGTAAAATTTTGAATTAAAAAGAATGAACGTGTCATCGTAAATATTTGGATCTTTTTATTGGGATCTAATAATTGAGTTTATTCTTAGGAAAAAAAAAGAAAAACAGGAGGATGTTTTTTCAAACAGGGGAATAAAGATGAGTTTGAAAGATGGAAAAAAGTTTGAAGAACTGGTTAAAAATAATTAAAAAGAAACATGAAGAATAAGTATGAAATTCATTCAGAAACGGTACAAATTATTGTGAAATTTTTTCATTTTTCAAAGAAAATATTCTTATATATTTATTTTATTTATTTGAACAGATTTAATTTTTTTCAAGAGAATGAGATTTAGATTTACTGAAAGTTAAAAATAGGCTGAACACACAAATTGATTGTTTTCGGTGCATATCAGGCAGGTAAAACACACATTCACCTTCCTTGTTTTTTATTTCCTAATATTAAAAGCGTCAACAAGTTAAAATTCGAAAATATAACTTTTTTCAGAAATTTTTGGTAAAACTCCGAAGTATAGGTTCAATTTTTCGAAAATGCAAAATATCCCCAAGTTAATTATATAAAAATGGCAAGTTTTTTGGGGCAGGCTGGCCCTCTAGATTAAAAAAATGTTCCAATTCATTTTTAGACCACCAGATATATTATATGCAGCAAAGAGCGCCTTATTCAGAGGCTGAGGATGCAAAAGTTTCGAGGTGCAGAGGACTTATAAAGTTTAACCGCCTTACTTATGAAAATAGCTGCTCAAACCTACTAAAATGCAGAAATTTTTTAACACCTAACATTGAGCTTTGTTATAAATAATTAAAAATAACAATTATAAAATTTTCGTCCACTTTTCACGGGAAAATTTGTTTTACATTATATGTATATGTGTTGAAATATCTTATTACTTTTACCTAAATGCATGGTTTTGTGAATAATTAGCATTTATACTTATTATAAATAATTTAAATTATAAAAACAAAATATCTATAATT
>JAAAKG020133232.1:0-14236 GCA_010014905.2 Druon quercuslanigerum
TTTTTTTTCGCTGAGTTATCGTGGTTCAAAGCCAGCAGTGATTTTTAATAGTGCTTGCGTCAATCGATCTTATAATTTTCGTCGGTAGTGTACCACAAAATTAATAAAATAATTTTTTCAGATCAAATATTTAATTTTATTGATTTTGTTTTTTTTTTCATGTTTGAAGGTTCCTAAAAAATCCCAATCTCCAAATTCTTTATCTGCTTCCTGACCAATTTTTCATTTTCACGCACTGTTCTAAATTGTTTTTAAGGTAAAAAAGTCATCTTATACCTAGGACGTCAATAATTAAAAAAATAATTTCTAATCAAGAAAAAAGGGATCTTCCACCAAAAGTTCAATTTTTCACCAAAGTGTGGAATCTTTTTTTTTAAGAACTCTCAACAAACATTGTAATTCTGCATATTTTCAGCATAAAATATTCTGTTTAATGCAAAATCAGTTAATTTGAACAAAAAATATAAGTGATAACGAATGAGTAGAATTCCTTATAAAAACAGTCTCATTTTTAAATCAAAAAGAGTAATTTTACAAAAAGAAGTTTTATTTTCAACCAGATAAACAAATTTTTAAGTGGACTCAATAAATATTCTAAAAAAATTTTTTTTAACGAAATAGTTGAATTTTCAAAGCAAATAATGATTTTGTTGCTAAAACAGACAAATGTTCAAAAAAATATACCAGTTTTTAAATTAAAAATTAGAAAATTTTAAATACGAAGATTAAAAATTATTTAAAATTTAAAGAAACTAATTTCAAACAAAAGAAATTTATTTGCAACCAATAAGATAAATTTTCAGCAATGAAGGTTATTTTGTGAAAATGTTTTTTTCTAGCAAAATACCTGAATTAACAACAAAATATTCGAACTTAAGGAGCTTTCAAACTTCCACTTAAATCTTTAATTAGTCACTTAAAAAATTAATTAAAGATCCAAAACTTAAATCATTTTCAATTTAAAATAGAATAATTCAATTTTAAACAAAACGCATGCATACTCAAAAATGAAAATTAAATTTTTATCAAAAAAGATTAATTTTTCGCACAAGAAATGGAATAGTTAAATTCTTGGCTAAATAAATTAATTCACAATTTTTGAAAACTAATTTTCAACCAAAAAAATTTATTTGTAACCAATAAGATAAATTTTCAGCAATGAAGTTTAATTTGCGAAAATGTTTTTTTCTAAAAAAATTCCTGAATTTTTAACCATATATATTTGACCTTATAATATTATAATATTATTATTATTATAAATATTATAATATTTGAACTTAAGGATCTTTCAACTTTTGACTTAAATTACATTTTAAATAAAACACATAAATATTCAACAATGAAAATTAAATTTCTATCAAGAAAGATTAATTTTATTTACAAGAAATGGAATAGTTAAATTTTTTGCTGAAGAAATTAATTTTCTATTATCAAAAACTGATTTTCTGTTAAATAAATAAATTTTTAACTCAGAAGATAAAGAAGAAAAAAGAATGTAAATTTAAAAAAAAAATTAATTATTAGCAGAATGCAAAAATGTTTCACCAAAGGGTAATCGCTAAAGAATTTGATCAGCACCCTGGAATAGTTAAATTTTCAGTTCAAAAAATTATTTTTCTGCAAGCAAATTTTTTTTCGAAATAATAGTTAACTTTCTACAAATTGACAGTTTCTGAACTAAAATGCTGAATCGTCATCCATCAAAATAATACATTTCTAATTCAACCAAAATTTTAATAGAGCTAATATTTAAATTAAAAAATATTTAAATTTCAGTCCAGAAACACTTGTATTAAAAAAAGACGAATTTTAAACAAAATAAGGAAACTTTCAACCATATAGTTGAAATTTTCAAATGAAAAGAATGAATTTTCTACCATACATGAATAGTTAAATTTGCACTGAATTTAAAAACATTTAAGTAAATAAAAAAAATACAAATTTTAACAAATTAGTTAAATTGTCAAAGAAAACAAAATAATTTGCTAAGCTACCAGAAGAAATTGTAAGAAGAGATAAATTTTCAAACAGAAAATTTATTTTTAACTAAAATAATTGATCGTTAATCAAACAAATAAATTTATAAATAAATAGTTACATTTTTAATCCACAAAATGAATTTTCTACCTGAGAACACTAATTTTCAACAAAATACATGAATTTTCAGAAGTTTAATTTTTAACATAAAATAAAATAGGTTAATTTTTAGTAAAAAATTATTTAAAAAAAAATTTGAGTCTTCAATCAAACACAGATTAATTCTTTATCAAACAGTTGCATTTTTAACTAAAGAAATGAATATTATGAAAATAAAATGATGAATCTTTAACCTTATCAATGTAATCTCAGCAAAATAGTTGAATTTTCAATCCAAAAAAAAATCTTCTACGAAAAATACAAATATTTAACTAACAGAAACAAATTAATTTAAAATAGAATAGATAAATTTTCTATAAAAAAAAATGTTAACCAAATTTAATCATTTTTAAGCGAATAAGTAAAATTTTTATACAAATCGGTGAATTTTTAACCAAAAAGATTATATTTCTAACATAAAATATCAAATTTCCAAAAAAATTGAATAGGTAAACTCTTAGTTAAAAAAAATTATTTTAAAATTTAAAATATTAACTTTTAGCTAAAGAAATTAATTTTCAATAACAGCAAAAAAAAATCGCAACCAAGAAATTAATTGCCTAAAAAAACTGAATTTGTAACATAATATATAAATTTATAAATAATTATTTTAATTTGAGGAATTTTTAATACAATAGTTAAATTTTTAACAAAAGAAATGAATTTTAAATCATAAATATGAATTATTCAACAAGAAGATTAGTATTCTACTTGGAAAAGTTAACTTAGCAGTTAAAAAAATATAATTTTTGGATAAAAAAATTTTTTTAAACAAAAAAAAACAAAGGGAAAAAACTTTTTTTTTTAAATGATAAGTCACCAGTAAAAAAAATTTAATAGAGTAATTTTTTCTTTTGAATAAGTCATTTAAATTTTTTAAAAAAGGAAAGAATTTAAATTAAAAAAATATTTTAATTTGAAACCATAACAGTTGCATTCAGCTAAAAAGTATGAATTTTCAACAAAGTAGTTTGAATCCTAAACCAAAGCAGATTAACTTTCAAATAAACAAGAGTCGATTTTACAAAAAAAAATTAACAAAAATAATAATTTTTCAACAAACAAAAATTATTTTGTAACCAAATAGTTGAATATTCTAACGAAAACACGAATTATCAACAAAATATATAAATATTCAACAAAAAAATATCAATGTTAAATTTTAAATAGAATAGTTAAATTTTCAACCGCGAATATTTAAATACTACAATAAAACATCAATTTTATTAAAAAATATAACAGTTCAATTTTTATTTCAAACAATGAAATTTCAATTTAATAAAACTAATTTACATACAGATTCTACGATAATATCGTAGGAAAGAATATTTTAAAATTAGAGAAGCGTTATAAAAGCGTTTCGCGCTTGGCTACCCCCAAAAACTGAATTTCGCCTGAAATGAATTTCCTACCATTTTATCGAGCAATACATAAATTTTTATGTATTTTATGCGTGAAAAAATTCTATCTGCATCAGGTGTTGGCGTTGTGAGTATCGAAGAAGGACTGTCGGTTCATACATAGAAATTCATACAATTTACATACATGTATGAGTTTTCATTTCGCGGGACGCGTTGACCGGAAGTCGATTTTTAGTAATAAATATAAGTAAAATTAATTAGTTCAAAAAATTAAGGCAACAATTTCACATTTCTAAAACAATTTTTATTTTTTCATACCAAACTGTGATAACATATGCCTTATTGGCTTTGATTAAAGTTATACCCAAAAAATTTAATTTTCCTTTAGTTTCAGTTTTGAGAGTAAAGTCAATTATTTCAAAAACATTATTTTTTAAATAAATATTTCAGATCAAATAGGAAACAAAACTGACCCATGAGAGTTCCAATTTTTATTCATAGAAATTATTATTAAATGTAAAATATTTTGGAAAAATATATTTTTTAGCGTCGAGCAATAATGTTTTTAGGAATATTGTTATGAAATTTTTAAAAAGACTCTTTGTTATTTATGGTGATTTCAACTCTTTCATAAATGTTTGGAAACATGGCTTTTACTTAATAGGAAGGCATAATATAATTAGAGGATATATTAAGATTCTAAATTAACTTTAAAAAGGATAAATGTTTTTGACATTTTTCTGGTTTCTATAATTATTTTACTGATTATTTCTTCTATTCTTTTAAATTATGGGTCTGATTTTTGCGCTATTACCAGCCCATATGCCAAAGAGAAATTTGCACTAATTTCGTCAATATTGCATCTTTTAATATATTCGTGCAAATCTTTTTTAATTTTCATTCTCGACAGAATTTTAAAATCATTTAAGCATTAAAGCTTTCAAATCATTATTTTCGGATTATTTGGAAAAAGTAGACAACTAAAATTTAAGAAATTTTAATTAGATTAACATAAAATTTTAAATCATATCCCCTTCCTTCTCTTTTCTATTGTTTTTTTCTTTTTTATTTCTGTTATTATTAAATCACAATAAAAAAAACATTTGTAAAATATGTTCACTAAATTTTTTTTTTTATTCTTGTTTGTCACGAAGAAAATCGTGATTTCGTTGCTGTTACTTCCTGCTGGAATATTTTTTATTTTTATGTTTTATTTTTATATCCTTGATAGGTTACTGTATTCGTGTCTAAACTTTATTGATAATTTCTTATGAATGTTTTATTTTTCATTTGACAATAATAAAAATGAAATAGAGCAGGAAGGGGCTTTGGTTGATTGCCTTCTCATTTCTCTTTTCCCTTTTTTTTGTCCAAGAAATAAATACATTTCTTTTATTTTTTGGGAGAGTTTTTATCTTCTTTCAAAATTCAATAGAAAAATTTTATTTCGGTAGTCCAAATTTGGTAGTAGAGTTCTTCGCTTTCTTTTCAAGAATACTGCATATTAATTTCATAATAATTTTAATTCAAAAAGGTTTTTCATTGTGATTTGATAATAATAAAAAAATACGACAGAAAAAAAGAGAAGGAAGGGGATTTGGTTATTTGCCTTCTCGTTTTTCTTCCCTCTTTTATATTTTTTTCCAAAAATGAAATTATTTTCTTTTATTTATAAAAAAAGTTTTTATCTTATTCAAATTATAATAGGAACATATAATTGTGGTTTTCCAAATTTTATAGTTAAATTCTTCGTTTGATTTTCAGGATTTTTATATATTATCTTGAAAATTATTTTTATCATTCATTATTTGCATCGTTCTCTGATCATGATATTTTAGAATCGCTACTGTAACACTCCCTTTAACATGCTTACTTTAGTTTCCTTTATTTATGGATGATAACAAAATTATAAAAAAAACAATTTAATTTAACGTTTTTCCAACAAATTTTGGGAAGTCTCACTATTTAAGAAATCATTGATTAGTTAATCTCATAAATTGTGATCTGAATTGATCTACATACTTTGTAATATGATATTTTCGTGATATCAGATTCAACATTGTTCACAATTTTTATGTAGTTTAGTATAAATTAGTATAAATTCTAGATTTTCTAAAATTTTGTATCTCAACTTGAACTGTTAGCATGGCCTAGGAAAATTGTTGAAAAAATCTTAAAATTATACGACATAGAGCCTGAAATTTTATCTTTAATTTAAGCTAAAGAAATTTGAAAAATCTTAATTGGTTCCCGAGATACGATTTAAAATGTTCAATCGTATCTGAGTTGAGTTTTAGTCGACGATCACAGTTCTCGACCGGTATGCTGCTCGCCTCCTTCGTGGAGGCAGGACCGAATAGGCCACGTACAGAGGTGGTGCTTGATTAGGGCTCCCTTATACTTTTGATTCTGCTCATCAGTAATTGTTTTTTCAAATTATTGTAAATTTTTAAAAATATTAATTGTTTCTTATAATTATTTACAATTATATAAATCTAGAAATATCCCCATAATTAATAATAAAAAAATGATAACCAGTTTTTTTTATTTCTCAAAATTCTTATCAACTAGAATATTAATAAAAATGTAAATATATTGTTATGAGAGTAAAATATTTTTCTAACGAATTAAGCATCGAAATTCTAAATAAATTATTTATATGAAAAACACACGAAAATATTAAAAGTAAATAATAATAAAATATTTATTATATATTATTATAACTTCAATTTCTATTAAATGGTTCATTTGATACTCCAACTTTTTCGTCAATTTCGCCTGTTTCCTTGTTTAAAAGCATTTTTTCACATTCTACTTCAAATTTTTATAGTCATTGTTAATATCAACCTGTATTAAGTAAGAATGAAAGGAAAGGAAATAGAAGAAAAACGTTCATTGTAAGAAGACTGCTTTCTTTTTCTCAGAAATTTACATTTAATTTTTTTGAGTGTTTTTCATATAAATAATTTATTAAGAATTTAGATGCTTAATTCGTGTGAAAAATAGTTTACTCTTATAACAATATATCTACATTTTTATTCATATTCTAGTTGATAAAAGATTTAGGAAATAGAAAAAAAGTTTATCATTTTTTTATTCTTTAATATGGGGTAATTATGGATTGAAATAATTGTAAATAATTAAAAAAACAATGTATAATTAAAAAAATATACAATATTTCGAAATAAAAATTACTGATGAGAAGAATCAATTTTAAGAAATAAAAAAAACTGTTCATAATTATGGATTGAAATAATTGTAAATAGTTAAAAAAAACATTAAATAATTTAAAAAAATTACAATAATTTGAAATAAAAACTACTGATGAGCGGAATCAAAAGTATAAAAGACCCCTAATGAAGCACCACCTCTGTGCGTGGCCTAGTCGGTCTTGCCTCAACGAAGGAGGCGAGCAGCAGACCGGCCGAGAACCGTGATCGTCGACTAAAACTCAACTCAGATACGATTCAACATTTTTAATCGTATCTCGGGAACCGATTAGGATTTTTTAAATTTCTTTGGCTGGAATTAAAGATAAAATTTAAGGCTCTGTGTCCTATGATTTTCAGATTTTTGCCACAATTTTCCTAGGACATGCTAAAAGTTGAAGTCGAGACACAAAATTTTAGAAAATCTAGAATTTTTTTAAAAAACTTATCACATGCTGTATTCTCTTCAGCTGATCAAAATAAAATCTGTTGTACATTACTAGACGTGAAATTTTACAGGCTTTCCTAATGTTTTTTTTTAAATCCCTTATCATTTTTTTCGCTGAGTTACCGTGGTTCAAAGCCAGCAGTGATTTTTAATAGTGCTTGTGTCAATCGATCTGATAATTTCCATCGGGAGTATATTTTTAAAAAAAATCTATTTTTTTCTAAACCCATCTTTCATCTTTAAGGTTTTTATAGATTTTTATGAAATCATCACATTAGAAATTTTTTATTATCATTAAAGGCATTTTTAATGAACAGTATTTCCTGAAAATAATTTAAATTTAAAGCATTTTTTATTTTATTTTATATCAAATACCAAATATATATCAAATAAAAAATACAAAATAAAACATTTATAAGAATTTATCAATAAATCATTAAAGAATTTTTTTAATACAACAAACTTTAGAAATGCTTTAAAACCCTTAAGAAATTATTTAAGAATCATCAAAATCCATATTTTATTTTTAAAGTTTTAAAATACTTTCAAATTTTTTACCATTTTTGAAGTAAACAAACAAAAAACTCCTAAAAATCTTTTAGCTTATTTTTTAAAATTTGGCAAATATTAAAAATTTTGTAGAAATTTTTGATGTAAGTTTTTGGCTTTAGGGTCAGGAGAATCGAAACTAGTTAAGTTGTTTCAAACGTTTCGGCACACAATCATCAACAATTTCTACAAAATTTTATTATCGAGGGTCAATATAGTCCCCCAGCGATTAATATTAAAAATGTTTTAAAGTATTTTTAAACATTTACTTAAAAATAGTTTTATAAAATAAAAACTGGCTTCAAAATTTTTACGTAATATTAGAAAAATGATTGTATCCTTCTTGAAATCTTTAAAAAGCTTGAAGACTTTCTTTCAAAATATCAAAAATTCTACATTCTTTGCAATATTTGTAAATTTTAAGTTATTTTATGCATTTTTTTCAGAAAATCTCCTTCGCTCTCTCTTTTTTTAAACATTCTCATCTATACATAATTTTTTTTTATCAAACTACAAAAAAAACATTTTTAAATATAATCACCAAAGTTTCTGAACTCATACAGCAACCTTATCAGGGCCACCCAAGAATGTTGTGATGGTTAAAAGGCAAACTAATTATAAATAAACCAAAAATAAAAATGACCTCTTATCCAAATCAGCTTAATTAAAATTAAAGAATTCTAAATGAGATTGAAGTCAAATTTAAAATCCTAATTAACGTCCAATAATGAAGTTAATAAGGAGAATTTCCTGAAAATAAAATCAAGAATCCAACGACTAAATTTGAACAATCAGCATAAAATGTTCCCATTCCAATCTGAAAACAAATCCTCTTCTTCCTTTAAAAAGAAAAGAAAAAGAATTTCTTCCCTTGGGAAAAAATCAAAAAAGAGGAAAGAAAAAATGAGAACGCAACCATCTAAATCTTCCTCCCTCTCCCTTTAAAAAAAAGTCCTTGGTTGGTGATTATATATAAAAATGTTTTTTTGTGCTTTGATAAAAAAAGACGAAAGAAAAGGGAACAAAAATTATTTATGGATTAGAATTCTTTTAAAAAAAGAGGGCAGAAATTCTTTTTCTTTTCTTTTTCGGGAAAGAAGAGGATTTTTTTCAGATTGGAATGGGAACATCTTATGCTGATTGTCCAAATTTAGTCGTTGGATTCTTGATTTTATTTTCAGAAAATTCTGCTCATTAACTTGATTATTGGACGTTAATTAGGATTTTAAATTTGATTTTATTCTTATTTAGGATTCTCCAATTTTGAGGGCCTTTTTATACAGCTTTTATCTTTCAATAATTTGTTAAATACTTATATTTAAATTATGTATCTATGCATAGCAATTTCTAATAACCAAGTTTCAAGGAGGTTTTCTAAATTGACTTGTTTTTATAATTTTTTATGCTTTTATTTTTATACCCGATTTTTACGATTAGAAGGAAATCTACTCATCCTGCCTAGTAATTTTTTTTTAAATTACATATCACATATTCATTACAGATCCTTTAAGGGTGAACAAATGTGGTTTATTAATTGTTTTTCATAACTTGTGTGGTTTTCCAACAAACTTAATTTTTTATTTTTAATATTATTATTGATGGCTAAAACAAAAACAGCGTGTCCTAGCGAAAATTTATTTCCAATTAATTTGTAGCTCTTTTATGGATAAAAAACTTCCACCAATTAATGTTTTTCATACTTTGTATCATTTCTCCAAAATTTCTCCAGAAAAGTTATAGGATACATTTTTTTATAAACTTTACAGAAAATCTGGTATGGGTTTAGTACGTTGTATATAATTTACAGAAGTTTAACTAATTATGTATAGAAAAAAATTCCAGTAAATTAAATATGTAAGACACCATTATTTCATTTTTATCATGAAGAGAAGGTACTAGTTTTATAAGAAAACTGACTATCACGGATTTCTTTAAATCTCCACGTATCAAGACGCCCTGAATTCGAAAACAAAAAATTACGAATAAAAAAATTGTGTACCTAGAAAAGATAAAAAAAAATTTTTTTAAGGATAATTAGTTTTGGTATTACTCGTAAAAAACAGCATTAAAAAAAATTCTGGACAAACGACAAAAGTTACGAAAAAAATGAGACAGAAGGTGCTAAACGAAAAAAAATCTTCAAATTTCTTATGAATTGTTTTAAAAAAAAAAATTTAATTTTTTAAATTTTTGGACAAACGACACAAAGAATGAAAAAAATAAATTTACAAAAGTTGTTCATCTATAAAACAGCTACAAAGTTGAAAAAAAATTTTTATAAGAGAAGTTGTTTTGCTTTAGTTGTAAAAAATAATATTAAAAATAAAAATAAAATAAAAACACCCATTCCTAAAATTTATTTCACACAAAATTTATTGTAACCAACGTAAACTGATCACATTTTTCCTACACCAAATATTTTCTAATCAAAATATTTATCACACAACATTTAATACTATTATATTTTTCCTACGCAAAAATTTTTCTACACAGAATATTTCCTACACAAAATATAGTAATCTTCAATAATTTTTTTTTTTTCATACACAAAATATTTGCTGAATAGAACTAATTTTTGTTTAACACTATTATATTTTTTCCCACACAGAATATTTTTTTGGCAGAATAAATTCTACAGAAATAATTTATGTGCACATCTTAGTTTAAAATTCTACTTTTCTGCAATTTCGGTTGTAAATTATTGTATTTATTTGCCATTTCCTGTAGAAATGGTTTTTATAATTTTGTACTTTTTTGTAAAACTTTCCTGCCTGGGTTAACTATGTAAAATTCATGTTACAGACAGTATTTTTTAAAACTTTTTAAACGTGTATTATTTTTTTTTTATAAGTGACAAGTTTCCAAGTATCTTTTTACAAATTTTCAATTGTTTAAACAATTTTTGTTACCTTGACATCGTAAAAAGTTATTATTTTTGTGATAAATAATACAGTGAAAGAATTTCAAGGCATAGTTCTTGTTTAATAAATTTGATAATTATTAAAAAAATTTGTATCCTGTGAATCGCTAAATGTCAATAAAAGAATATATTACTTTCAACATTCGCAATTTGTGTAATCAGTTTTGGGAAACAATAACTTTTTACGAATGAAAAGAAAAAAGTTTCTTGAACAAATAAAATTTATTGAAATAATGACCAAATTTGTCAGAGAAGAAATATTATTTATTCTTTAAATTAATCAAATGTATCATTAATAATTAGTGGGTAAAAAATATTTTATTTACTGTTTTAAATAAACTTTGTAGAATATATTTTGAGTAAAATAAATTTGTTTAAAAACAGCTTTTTCCTAATAAAAAAAAATTAGTTTTTTGGAAAACGACACCATTTTTGAAAAATAATTGATAGACCAACATTGTTTAGAAAAAAGGATCCATAAAATTGTTATAAATAATTTCTAGATAGACAGTAGATTTTATTTTAATCGTAAAAACAAGATTAAAATAAAAACATGAAAGAATAATAAAAACAGGGCAATAAAAATACGGTATATTTTAATATCAATGGATATTATTTATTATGCTATAAATTTCATTAAAAGAAACATGTTCCAGAGTAGCTAAGAATAAGATGTAATACAGAATAAAAAGCGAATATTAAAGTAATCATGATAAACACACTTTGTTCTTTATTTGACAATATCTAAAGAAGCGATTCCACATTTCATATAAAAGTGCTCAACCTGAATTATCTCTTTTGATCAAAATGAATCATTATCAAAGCATTAAATCTATTATATTTCATAAAATTTAAAAATTTGATAAAAATCGAGTGCGAAGCACAACATATGTGATGAAAATGTGTTCGGTAAAACCAAAAGAGCTTTAACAAAAGAGAATTCACAATCACCAAATTACAGTTGGCGATGATTTGATCTTTAATTTTAATAGTTCTGTGTACAGATCTGAAAGAAACATAAAGAACGAGCGGGCAAATTTTTTAAAACTTATATACCGTTGTTCAAAATTAACAGATTATTTTTCTTATTTATAGAATTATTATTGATATTCTTTTAATATCTATCCTGACCTAAAAATTTATTTTTTCGGCCCACCCTATTGGACACCCTATATTTAAGTGTCATGAATTTCACGATAGAATTTATTCAAGAACAAAAGAAAAATATTTCTTGATAGGAAGATTCGTGAGTGGGTGGAAAGTTATAATATGGATTTACGGTGCTATGAACGGATACGGAGCCACCCGTGGAGCGACAGATGTTCAGAGCACAATATTCATAATTACAAGTCCTTATATGCAGTTGTAACCCCACACCTCGATCATTTCCTCCGAGGGATTCTATATAATTTTTAAAATTTGATTCCCTGATATCAAGTGACACCTACTCTGCATAGACTCGAATCAGAAGCTAGTATTTCGAAGCATAGAAAAGGGGAAATCTGATTTTGTCCAAAATTATAGGATGGATGATTATACAATTTTAGTATACAATTGTTTAATTTTTTTACACGAAATCAATCCTTGCTTTGATCGACAATATTTATGAATTTTAAATCATATATTTTTCGTTCGGTCTTACGGCCCACATAAATTAATACAATATAAGGCCAAAAGAACATTTTTTCGAACACAGAATTTTTTTGATTAAAAACTCCTTTTTCCATCCTTTTTCATACCTCTTTCAAAACTTTTTAACCTTAATGATTATAATTTTACAATTAGCAGAATTAGAGAACAATCACAATAAATACTTTCGTAGATTAATGTACATTTTCTATCTGAGTTTTAGCAGTTTGAATGAATCAAACTTTCCGGCAGACATTTTTCAGGGAAAAGTGTTTTCATGGAAATTGATACATAGAGGTTATTGGGGTCGACTGATTACGAATCTGAACTCAGATTTTGAAATTGAAAAATGGCGGATCCAATATGGTGGCTAACATTAGGCATATTTTTGGATTTTTTCTGAAAATTGGTGTACGGGGGTTTTTGGGATCACTGTTATGTAGCACATGTAACGTACCATTATGTTTACAATCAAACAAAAATTGCTTCTCGAAGTATCATTCATAAAAGATATACACAAATCAAAAAATAATTACAAAATTAGCAATGTAAACAAATTTAAAAAAAACTATAAAACACAAAAAATAAAAAATAAATGGAAATTGAATTAACTGCAACTTTTATGCAACTATGAAATTGGTAATTTGAGGTTAAAGGTCACCATATTAGTACCAATTTTCTGAATTTTCAAAATCTACATTAATATTCATGATCAGTAACACCGAAAATCCTTCTACACTAATTTTTTTTTTAAATTTAGAAACTTTTTTATTTTGGCCGTTATATTGGATCCGTTATTTTGTCTTTTCAAATTCTGATTTCAGATTCATGATCAGCGATTCCGGAAACCTCTGTATACCAATTTTCAGATATAATCCAAAAATATTCCCAATTTCGGCAGCGATATTGGATCCGCTATTTTGAATTATAAAAATCTGAGTCCACATTCGTAGTCAGCGATCCCAAAAGCCCTTATGTACCCATTTTCATTAGGATATAATGGAAAGTTTTTTCAATAATGAATTTTTTCAACAAAAAAGGCTTGTTTTCATCTTTGCTGTAAGTATTAAGAAATTATTTAAAAATTTTAGATTCTTCACACATAAATTTCAATTTTCTATCATCCTGCGAGCGTGAAATGAAAAAAAAACTGTGTAAACACCAGTGAAGATTTTGTTTTCTAAAGTTAATTTCAAAACGATATAAATTGTTATTTGAGGTCTCAAAAATTTAAGAGACTTTACTCAATTAAAGACTACATTTTTATAATAAGAAAGGAACTTTACCATTGGTTAGGAGTAATAAACAAGAATTGACAGTTTAAAAATAAATGAAGAGGGTGTAAGTTATTACTTTTGTGTCCATTTACATCATTAACCTAATTTTCAAACAATTATTTATTTGTTTTTCATTTCTGAAAAATTTATTTATTAATAACCTTCTACACTTCCCGAGTAAAAAAAATTATTTATGATTGTACATGAAAATGTATGGAAGTTTCATACATGTAAATTGGCCATATATGATTTTATATAACATACATGTTCCATGTATATCCATTTATGAGAAGAAATGGTACTTTCCAGCTCATATATAGACATACATGTCCCATGTATGCGACTTTGTATCATATATAGGCATAAATGATCATACTTAATTCATTCATGACACATATATGTTAACATATTCCTTGATTTTATTCAAAATTTTTCATCAAATACATGACTATTACAAAAGTTTTTTTTTTTAATTGCTATTTTTAAACTCAATGGATGTATTTTGTTTTTTCTGTAGTTTTATCTCCGTTAAACGTTCCCAATTTTTTTCTGCAGCAATTTTCAATGCATAATCTGCAACATAAATTATTTTTACAATCTTCAATGAAATTCAAGAATTCTAGACTAATAACTACATATCTGGTCTCATATATGACTTAATTTATTTTTACAAGTCATACATGGTTATATATGTCATTATAAATCAA
>JAAAKG020133234.1:0-14234 GCA_010014905.2 Druon quercuslanigerum
CAGTCCCACAAAAGAGAATGAAATTGCCCCACGGCTCCAGAAATAGATTTTTGCAAACAAATTAAGCCGCAGGTCGCCGTTGAGTTTTGTGCTCGTGTAAATAATTAAATACACTAGCATTCAATCATAGTCAATGTCTAAACAAAAATATAATAAATAACAAACCGTTTATCGAATCAACACAATTTCAGCGAGAAACTCGGCGTGGGGATACCGTGCTCCCGCCAGAAGGGAGTTAAGGGAGCAGCGCGCGACGCATTTGGTGTTCCAGCTCTACCACGTGGGCGCGCGGCTCGCCCAAAATTTTTTCAGTGTGGTTTGCGAACTCTGTCGGGATCACCCGTCCTGTGAAATTCAACTTTGACGCATTAGGTCCCCTTTGTCGCGGACGGTCACATATTCATACACATATGCGGTAACATTTATTTCATATAAAGATAAATTTTTATTAACTTTACTAAAAACAGTCGTAGTTTTCTTTCATTTTTAACATATTTCTCAAGAGTTATATTAAATTTAGTTTCATGTTCGAATTTTATTTCAAATATTTTATCTTGTACGATTTCTTTGGTTTATTTAGCTTATATTTATATTATAGCTAGTGAACAAAAGTTACAATAAGAGATAATGGTAAGTCAGAGAAAATTCAGAAACGTTATTTGCATTCTGCTATTAAATATCTACACATGGATTTTATGAAATTTAAAAAGAATTACTTAACCAATTTAAAAAGAATTACGTGTGGCTCTGAATTTGAAACAAGAGACTAAAACGATTGTACGCAAGTAGTAATGTCAATTTAGATCTCATTTAGATAAGTTTATTTTACATTATCTTATCGACAATAAAAAATCGAAGTACATGATGAATCTTAGGGAAAATCTTACAGAGCATTTAGTAATACTGCGTTCTGATTTTTCAGAAAATTACGCTTACGTTGCACAGAATGCCGCACCAGGTTTTCACCTCAATAACAACGAATGCAGTATTCAGTCTGTGTTTATGCATTATAAAAAATGAAATAAATTAAAACTTTAAATTTTTATAATATTGTCTGACTGTAGATCTCATGATACAACTGCAGTTTATGTCAGGCAGAAAATTCTTAAACGTGAAGTACAAAAATGATGTCCCAAAATTAAAAAGATTATGTATGTGTCAGATAATGCTAAACAGCATTATAAAAATAAATATCAAATGGTAAACTTGATTATTATGCTTATTATTTTTAAAGGTTTCGTGATGCATAGAATGTGATGCATAAAAAAAACGAAAAAAATTAAAAAAAAAGAAAGAAACAAGTAATGTATTTTTTGACCCTTTTGCAACTAACAGATGCCATAGTGGGGCCGCCGTTTTGAATTAAAAAAATCGAACTGGGTTTGAAAGTAAAATTAACAATCTTCATTTTGATATTAAAAACAAAAGCAAGAACAACTTTTTTGCCGTTTAATAACTTCTTTTTATGCATTTTTTAAGAATTTTTGCAACCTTTAAGCACCATGCTGGGACCCCCATTTTGAATTTAAAAAAAAATCAAACTGGGTGTAAAAGAACAAATAACAATTTTCGTTGTGATATTGAAAACGAAACAAATAACGACTTTTTAGCCGTTTAATAACTTCTTTATATTCATTTTTAAAGAATTTTTTCAACTTTAAAGCACCACGATGGGGCTGCCATTTTGAATTTGAAACAAAATCAAACTGCGTTTGAAAGGACAAATAGCAATCTTCGTTTTCATATTAAAAACGAAAGCAAGAACGACTTGTTAGCAGTTCAAGAACTTCTTTTTTTGCCTTTTTAAGCATGTTTGCAACTCTAAAGCACCATGTTGGGGCCGCCGTTTTGCATTTAAACAAAATCAAACTGGGTTTAAAAGAACAAATAACAATTTTCATTTTGATATTGAAAACGAAAGGAATAACGACTTTTTAGCCGTTTAATAACTTCTTTATATGCGTTCTTTCTGCATTTTTGCAGATTTGAGGAGCCACTTTGGGGCCGCCATTTTGAATTTGAAACAAAATCAAACTGCGTTTGCAAGAACGAGTAAGAATCTTTGTTTTGATATTAACAACAAAAGCAAAAACGATTTTTTGGCTTTTTAATAACTTCTTTTTATGCATTTTTGCAGGATTTTGTAACTTTGAGGTGACATGTTGGAGCCGCCATTTTGAATATGAAACAAATCTAACTGGGTTTGAAAGGAGAAATAACAATCTTCGTTTTGATATTGAAAATAAAAGCAAGACGACTTTTGAGCATTTTAATCACTTCTTATAATGCGTTTTTTTAGCATGTTTGCAACTTTAAAGCACCATGTTGGGCCGCCATTTTGCATTTAAACAAAATCAAACTGGGTTTGAAAGAACAAAAAACAATTTTCGTTTTAATATTAAAAACGAAAGGAATAACGACTTTTTAGCCGTTTAGTATCTTCTTTATATGCGTTCTTTCTGCATTTTTGCAGATTTGAGGAGCCACTTTGAGGCCGCCATTTTGAATTTGAAACAATTTGAAACTGCGTTTGCAAGAACGAGTAAGAATCTTTGTTTTGATATTAACAACAAAAGCAAAAAGATTTTTTGGCTTTTTAATAACTTCTTTTTATGCATTTTTGCAGGATTTTGTAACTTTGAGGTGACATGTTGGAGCCGCCATTTTGAATATGAAACAAATCTAACTGGGTTTGAAAGGAGAAATAACAATCTTCGTTTTGATATTGAAAATAAAAGCAAGACGACTTTTGAGCATTTTAATCACTTCTTATAATGCGTTTCTTTTTGCATTTTTGCAACTTTAAAGCACAATGTTGGGGCCGCCATATTACATTTTTTAAAATCAAACTGGATTGAAAAGAACAAATAACAAACTTCGTTTTCATATCAATAACAAAAGCGGGAACGACTTTTTAGATGTTTAATAACTTCTTACCATGCGTTTTCAACATTTTTGCAATTTTAACACGCTCCATTGGGACCGCCATTTTGAAGTTTAAAAAAATTAAACTGGGTTTAAAAGAACAAATAACAATCTTCGTTTTCATATCAAAAACGAAAGCGGGAACGACTTTTTAGATGTTTAACAACTTCTTATTATGCGTTCTCAACATTTTTGCAATTTTAACACGCTACATTGGGACCGCCATTTTGAATTTTAAAAAAAGTTGAACTGGGTTTAAAAGAAAAAATAACAATCTTCGTTTTCATATCAAAAACGAAAGCGGGAACGACTTTTTAGATGTTTAATAACTTCTTATTATGCGCTTTCAACATTTTTGCAATTTTAGCACGCTTCATTGGGACCGCCATTTTGAATTTAAAAAAAATTTAACTGGGTTTAAAAGAACAAATAACAATCTTCGTTTTCATATCAAAAACGAAAGCGGGAACGACTTTTTAGATGTTTAATAACTTCTTATTATGCGTTCTCAACATTTTTGCAATTTTAACACGCTACATTGGGACCGCCATTTTGAATTTAAAAAAAATTGAACTGGGTTTAAAAGAACAAATAACAATCTTCGTTTTGATAGTACGACTTTTTAACCGTTTAATAAATTTTTTATGAGTTTTTTCAGCACATTTGAAACTTTGAGGCGCCATGTTGGTACCGCCATTTTGAATTCGAAAAAAATCAAACTGGGTTTAAAAGAACAAATAATAATCTTTGTTTTTATATAAAAACGAAAGCGAGAACGACTTTTTAGCCGTTTATTAACCTCTTTTTATGCGTTTTTTAGCATTTTTGCGACTCTAACACGCCATATTGGGGCCGCCATTTTGAATTAAACCAATTAAACTTGGTTTCAGAGAATAAATATCAATCTTGGGTTTGAAAAAAAAAAATTGTTAGCTTTCTTTAAAGCTAAAAATATGAATTGTTTTTGATTGTGTTATCTAATTTTTTCTCAGTTATTAACAACTGACCAATAATTTTGATAACTTTGAGCCGCCATATTGGATCCACTATATTGGTTTTCACAAAAGGCCACGTTTATTCTGGAAATACTGTTGTAAGGAATTTCATTGCGCATCTTTTTTATATGGCAACCAAATTCAAAGTTTGTTTCGTTTCTTATTTAATTAAGGAAAACGGAATTTTTCCACGAAAAAAATCAATACTTTTTTGTGGACAACTCGCCAGATCTTGGCTAGAGTGTTTACGAAGCTTAAGAAACATTTCAGAGCCATGCAGTAAATTTTCAAAAATATGATAATGACAAAAGATTTAAAACTTTTTGGAAAAACTTCTTTAAACACTAACGAAGATTTTTCTCACTGGAAGTTGTCAAAATTCGAAACCTCCTCACCCAACTTTCTTGTTTGAATATCGTAGTTGTAGAATATGTTAAAGAATGTTCCATCAAATTATCAAGACAAAATATTAAATTCCGGCCAAGGTCTGACGAGTAGAACATAAAAAAGTATTGATTTTTTTTTTCGTTGAAAAATTCCGTTTTCCTTTAATAACTCAGAAACAATAATAATTCTCCGCGTGTTTGATCGCTAAGGTCGTTAATGCAGCCGGCTCTTCAATTTTGTCCACACTGTAAAAAATTTCGGGAATTTTCCCTACGATTTGGTAAGGAAAATTCCATATTTTGGTGGGGAAAAAATCTTTTTCCAAGAAAATAGGAAATTTTCACAACAATTTTGGAAATTTTTACAATAGTTAGGGACTATTCCCCAAAAATTATGAAATTCGTAAAACTCAATAAAGCGTTTTGAAATTTCCCTAAGAAAAAATTGAATTTTCCGTGAACTTCTGAAATTTTCCACGAAGATTAGAAAATATTCCCAAAAAGTTATGGGATTCGTAAAACCCAATAAAGTAGTGAACGTTTCCCAAGAAAATAGGTAATTTTCCCCAAGTTTATAAAAATTTTCATACAAATTAGAGAATGTTTCCGAAAAGGTATGAAGTTCGTGAGAAGTTTTTTATCTACATTTGAAAATGGCTTTAAATAAATCAATATTGTTTGGAATCGTTATTTTCTCAAATGGAATTCCAAAGAATAACTATTAATTCAATAATTAATAATTACAGTTATTGGTTTATATATAATGTTATCTGTCAGAAAATGTATAATGAATATCAGGAAATTTCTTTAAAATAAACTTTCCAAATTTTACAGGTTTTTACATTCTTGATTTAAAAAAAGACAAGAAAAATAATAAAAAAATTGCTTGGTTAAAAGTCCACAATTCACAATGATTTAAAAAGTTTTCATAACATTTGTGTTATCTCGCAAAGATTTGAAGGATTTCAAAAAGATTTCAAAGACTGTTTGAAATAATTCTTAGATGTAATTGATATAATAATTTAAAGATTCCAGCGACCTTGAAATAAGTGTAGAAAGTTTAAAAGGGTATCAAAGATGTCAGAAGATTTCAAAAATTCTAAAAGGTTTCAAATAGTTTTTAGGATTTCAGAACTTCTCAATGACTTCACAACGATTTGAAAAGATTTAAAAAGATTTCAAAAAGATTTCAAGCATTATAAAATTTGAAAAAGATTTCAAGGATACCAAAATGTTTTCAAGGATTTGAACAGATTTCAGATGATTTAAAATAGATTCACAGAGATTCTGAAAGCTCCGAAAAACTTTAGACATTTTTAAATATATTTCAAACATTTTAGGAAAATTCACAAAGGTTTCAGAATATTATAAATCATATCACAAAGAGATGAATATATTTTCCAAATTTCATCTCAAAAGATTTCACACAAAGTCACAAAAACTATATTGAAAAAAATTATAAGATTGCTAATATTACGCAAAGATTTCAAAGAAATTCAATACGATTTTAAAAGATTATCAATCATTTCACAAAGATTTCAATATTTTTCAAAGATTTTATCGCGAAATATTTTTTTAAGATTCACAAACATTTGAAAACATTTGAATAATTTCACGAAAATTTGAGAAGATTTCAAACAATTTAGAATACTTCTAAGATTACGCGAAGATTTTAAAAGATGTTGAACATTTTAAAATTCTGTCAATTATTTAACTAAATATTTCCAAATAATTCAGACGATTTTGAATGTTTCCATAAAAACTTCATAATAAGGATTTCAGAGCTTGAACATTATTTTTCATTTGTATAAAATTTTTTAAATGTTACAATTTCTGAATTCTTTTTCATCATAATTATTAAAACTTGTTCATATATTTGTTTTTTATCACGATTATTAATTAATACGTATCACATTTCAGAAAACTTTGAATGAGATTTTCGTTCAGAATTTGTATTCCCGGTTTTATTTTAATTTCTATCTATGTCTTGGTTATTACGGTTAGAAGACAAAATTAAAAAATAGAAGAAAAAATGATTCAGATATTTTTACATGCGAGTGACTAAGAGTTTGAAATTTGCATATAATAGAAATGTTCACCGTATTTCGGAAATTTTTAATGCGCATGGGCAAACAAGAGAATTCGGAAAGACCTTTAAACCAAAATCTCCCCTTCTTAAATAAAATGTCATTGGTCAGCTTTCCTATACATCAAAATGAGTCAGCTGTTTATCCGTGCGCATTGGGAATTTCTGAGGAAATGAGGGAACCATTACAATTATGATGATACCCAAGCGTCCATCAGGTATCCCCGAACATCATTAAGGTCACTTGGTTGAAATCGGTAAAAAGGTGCAGACGACAGAAGAACTGCAGATAGTATTGTGTAGTTTGTGTATAAGTGTAAAGTGTCCTCCGGATTACGTTTGAAAAACAGTGCGGTTAAAGTTATTTAATAACAATAAATAAACCATAGCTACTACTATAGCATCACAACTTGGAAGGAGTATTGTATACTGTATTATTATAGTTCATCCTTAATCATTTTTCTGTAAGGGAAACTACCAGATAGTAGATAAGAAACATATGCATAGCGTCCACCTATATAAGTTTGTTATTCTAGTAATTATTTCTATAAAAATTGATTACGAAATTAGTTACTTAGCTGCATAGAAAAATTCATAGTGGCTTAAAAGGAAAAAAGATTTATGGCTTTGTTTTTAAACACACGTATTGTTAATATTATTATTGTTTTACCTGGAACTAGTCAGATTGACAATAGAAACAGATAAAAGGAAAATACATGTGAGGAAATTTATCACCAATAACATCACAGTTTTTTTTACGAAATACTTAAATTTCGACAGGTGAAGACGGCCATAAATCTTTTCTTAGACATTAGTATTCACACATTTTATTATGCAAAAAACACTTCTTTATGTGGTTAAACAAAATAACTTTGACTGAACTATGACTATTCTAATAGTACTCACAAATTTTATTATCAATAATACAAGTTAAAACAATATCATTCTGCTGCAAGTTTTGTATACGCTGTCTGTAACGGTAGGTATTCGCAGCGCCCCCCTTTCCCTATTTCGAAAATTATTAACTGAAACCATCAGATTCAAGCGATTGGCAAAGGATTGAAAATCGAGAATCGTAATACTTTTACTTCTTAGTCATATTATTTGTTGTTGCAAGCTATTTACAACATTTCAGGTGAGCTTTGGATCACTATTAATATTACCCTTTAGTTTCACATTTTTGTTATTAAATTCTTCTCCCACTATAGTGATATATTTCTATGTGTCCTATTTGCTTTTATCGCCTCAAATGTGACGCAAGCATCAAGACATAAGGACCCAGTAAAAGAAAAACTAATTAATGAAAATAAAGCAGAACTTGGTTAGCAGCGAGTATAATACATTTTTAGATTCTTCTTCTGATATATTTATATCACGAAACAGTTTTCAAATAAAGTTATCAGCCAGTATGTCTAAACACTCTGGTTGTTGAGATATTTAACTTTTTCTAATTGGACTGATTTATGAAATATAAACATCTCAGAAGTACAACATTAGTATACAAAATCTGCAATATACTCTAATAAACAATAAGATTAATCAGTTTTTCGTTTACTTGTGAAGGATGAGAATCGTCTATATTTCGATCTTATTATTAGCCGTTATTCTTAACTCTTTTGGTGATTATAACAATATAATATATCTATAATACTTATGATGTACTTCAAGCGCCGGATGCTAACAAAGATTGCAAAAATAATAAATATTAAAAAACGTAATCTTTTTTTTCTTCTCATAGAGTTAAGTTTACAGTTCGACTGTTTGCCTGATGGTAACCCCATTCCTGTTTTTCCTCGTGGTGCACCGTCTTATACTTCTGAAAGAAATCATCTACCTGAGAGGCTTTCTCCTCCAGCCGCACCTCCTCTTCGTGAACGGTCTAGGTCTCCCGCTTCTAGGAGTAATGGTCTGCATATCTTAATTAATTTTGCTGACCAAAAGGGATATCAAATTGCAGATATTGAATATATTCGAGTTGTTTCCAATGCGAATCCGCACCGAAAATTCAAACTTCAAAGATATACCTTTCCTGCTAATAAACCATTAAAAATATCCTTAGGACGAAATAAATATGCGCCCATTCCAAAGCGAGAACATGTTGTATTATCAACATTCGATGACGACGCCTTTGCAATATTAGAGAGTAGTAACATTCTGGCAGGAGTGTATAGTCGCAGCTATAATAGACGGGTAAAAATAAACACGAAAAGCAATACCGTTACTCCAATGACTCGACAAGAAATTGATGAAACGCCAGTGGGTAACACACGCTTAATTGTGTCGAACTATTTAGTAAAGCATATAAAGGAAAATCTTTCACATTAGCAATCTAAAAAAGAAGGGTAGAAATAAAATTCGATATTGTTTGTGAACCCAATTAGGTTTCAAAGATTTTTAAATATTTCAAACATCTTGTAACTGAAAATTAATAATAAAAAGTTATTGTATAATGCTCTTTAAGGCTTTTTTCTTTCCCTCATATCCCGTTAAGATACTGATGCAGCTAAGCTGGAGATTTGGTTGAAGCACGCTTTTGGACAGAGCGTACATTGGCCTTGACACTCAATCGAGCATGTCTAAATGTAAACAGTTTGTGGTGTCTGAATCATTTTCTAATATTACAAAATATACAGGGCGTTCAAAATGTTTCAAAATGTAAATATTTTATCTGGTAAAATATTTTTCATTGAGGTCAGGGTCATTTTTGAAATAACTTTTTACGAGGAATTCAATGTCAGAAGTCGAAACAGAGGGCAAGTTCACGCTAAAATATGTATAAAGGGGCTAGTACACAAATAGTTTTTCAAAAAATGCATTTTTTTCGGTTTTGGTCACTATGTACATCTAAACATAAGGTAGAAACCTACATTTGTCTCAAAGCGTGCCCGTAGCGCTTGATATGCTAATTTTTAGTACCTTTAACTTTGAACGCATTTTCCTAGAAACAGTGTTTCTGAAGCTGGTACCCATGATACCGGTAAATCTACTAGGTCGATTTGTCCTAAACTTGGCAGAAATTTTTATTAGATGTACAGCTCATACCTTGAACATAATTTATTACTGACGTTCAAAAACTTTTTTATACAGTTAACGTTGCAAAAAACTGCCAAAAAGAGAAAAAGTTCTGCCGCTAATTTAATTTTTAATAGTGTTCAATAATTCAGGTTCAGATGATACCCACGCATGTGTTGTTGAAGGATATTTCTGGATTTTGTGTTTAAGATGAGCCACAAATAAGTTATTGTGGGTACCGAAAAAACTATTTTTTTCGGGCTGGCGTATCTCCGCGGGAAGTCATGAAAGAAAAAAATGACATTTTTTACATTTAAAAACATCTCCAATAATATGTTTAGAAATCTACCCTCTAAAAAATCTAGGTAGTAATAGTGTTAGGTCCTGTGAGTGGCGCTGCAGTACGTCAGTTAACCTTTGAGCGTTGCGCTGTGAAAGTGCGCACATTGAGATAAAAGTCCCTATCTGTAAACTGCGTTAGTGTTTTCACAGGTTAGTAAACATTAAAGATTGACACAATTGACACAATTGGATTGTGTAATAGACACTTCAAAAAATAACCCTGAATTTGAAATACAAACGATCAGAAACGGATCAAAAACTGAATAGGACTTAAAAGACCCTGACTGTAAACGGAAGGTGGAAAAAAATTCTGTAAACGAGAGATAAACAAGTTCCGAAAACCTCTAAAATCAGCAGCTTTTGAAACAAATTTATATCAATATAAGTTAATTTAGTGAAACGATAGTCGTGGGGGCTAAAGCGCAGGCTTTGGACAAACTCTATCGGCTTGCGGGTTCGATTCCCGCCTCGTACTCTAGAAGAACTTAGGTGGTCCATGCGGTGAACACTAGCCTAGCAAGGGAGTTAGAGTCGTGCGATCGGCACCTCTAGAGAAAAAGCTTCTCTAAGTACTTAAGGCTGTTGCTCCTGCTGGTTCGGAACCCACCTTAAACTGTAGGTCTCCCTCAAACCCTCAATCTTGACCGTTAAATGGAGTGAAGATTCAATATTCCACTAATAAAGAGGCTGCGCATCTCTTGTTTCAGTACGTCTGTTTAAAGGCATCAATTGCTTTATTTTGTTTGCAATAATATATTTGTTCTATCTGAAGACAGGAAATTAGCTTCAATTAATTCGTGATTTATAATTTCTGACTTTCTAAGCTAAATATTAAAATTTCCCAATTTTGTAAATGTTATATTGCTCCTCAATTCTCTTATACAGTAAAGCTTTTCAAGTTTGTCAGTGAGTGTGGGTATATTATCATTAAAATTTTTGAAAATATGCTTCTTAGAGCCGTCTATTCTATTTTCGTTTTTCTTAAACGTACGTATTGTTGTCGCATCTTGAATGGCACATTGATTTACTCTTTTAATATTTACTTCTTCGAGCTGAGAAACGTAGTTCTCTCCCTGCACTGTTTGCAAAGAATCGTGGTTTTGAAGAACTACTACCATATTTTATAGATTGGCGCCCGAAAGTATTGACTTATATCAACCATTAAAATTATAATCAAAACTAATTTCACGGGAAAAAGGAAAATGTTAGTTCACAAAAGCGAAGAGGAAATAATGAAAAACTCTCTTTCAGCTAATTCAGCATATTTTTGTTTCAATATTTTAAGATGACTTTGAATCGCCAAGAAGATTTATGTTTAGTTTTGTATCTTGTTTTGATTGAATGTATGCAGCGGAAAATTTTAGTTTATACGCTCTACTCTAAAATTCCTGTTCATTAGCCAGTGAGAATCTACTGGAATTTCGTTGACTTCTTCTGGGGTCATTAGGGTAATAGAGCCACTTTCCATGTTTATTTTTGACCGTCTGCTTCATTTGAAATCATACAATCCAGCAAGAACATTACTTCTCCCCAATATTGCAAATGCCTCACCATCGAATGCTGATAATCAAATGTGTTCTTGGTTTGAAATTGGCGCAAATTAATTAATACCTAAGGATACTGTAATTGATCCATTAGCCGGAAAGTGTATCTTCGAAGATCAAATAGTCGGCGCAGATTAGCATTGGGAATAAACCGAACTGTACACTCAACTCTGCAAGGAGAAAAAGAGGATTACATTTTTAAAATATTCTTGTTATTTTTTAAAACTAGGCTGTTTTCCAAATAAGTTTTATTTTATATAATTCATTTAAGTTTTGCCATATAGAACATTTCTGCGCAAAGAGTGAAGGATAACTGCCTAGAAGAAGACCAGAGTAATTCCGTCGACTTTATTCACTCTCAACTGCTTCTTCTGAAATATTTATATTTTATATATCAGTATAATAATAAAGTTATAACCAGTCCGTATGTTTAAACAGATTACATTTGGATTTCCCAATTTCTTTTTTCTGTTGACTCTCGGGAAGATATTGTGTAGCATAGCCGAATATTGATAACGCTTTAGATTATAAAGAATAGGATTCATAGAATAAATAAATATTAATAAAGGTTTAAAATAGAAACGTGTATTTGGGAAAAATATATTTGAAAACAATTGTACTCTTCTTACAACAGATCTTTCCTTTTAGTTGCGTCTCTTCATTCTTTTCTATATTCGAAAGAGCTATTGATGTTTTAGTAATTTTTGGAATGGCTCCCATGTTTTGGAGTTCAGTTGGACCCGCATTTCTAATAGTGGATCTACGCATCACGTTATTCTCGATTGTGTCTTTTAATTCAAAATTCTAATTCTGCTAATCGAATTTAACTAAAAAAGTTAATCAGTAATATTTTTGTTGCAGTATTCGAAAGTATGTTTGTTTTCGATCGCCGACTCTTTTTTTCCGAGATACTTCGCGTGACCTTGCCGAAATTTAATGTAACTTTTATTTCAGGTTTCAGCATTTCCTTTTAATGTAAATTTAGGTATAATTATAATATATGATTATGATAATAATTCTTTTAAAATAACTTTCCTATAAAGCAGACTACCCTAAGATTGATAGAAGGAAAATTCATATTGCTTAACGACGTAAATTTGATAATCAGCTAACTATTCCAATAGAAAAATGATCACGCATTTAGTTAATTTGTTTTATGGAAAAATTTCACATCGCTTATCAGAATGGAAGACATAGGACTTCGTGTTTCAAACGCGTGTTTTATTAATATTATGTACCATTATTTCGCCTTGAGCCACTCTGATGTTTGTATTCATAAATAATACCAGGAGTAAAATGTCATAAAATCTAACGTCAGCAGAGTTTTATTATATAAGCAAACTTTGCGTATTTACCGTGTATAGTTTCGAAATGTTGCTTGGTACCAGAAACGCGTTAATTGAATATTCGAAAAATTAGCCAACCATTAGGCTTTAAAACAAATACTGTACTTTAAATAAACAAAATTCTATATGAAGAAGAATTGGGACGAAGCTTCCTCGCTTCTTTTTAAAAAGTAGAAAACATTGCGTAATTTCTTCGGAAAATTATGATTACTTTCTTTTTAATGCTTTTCAGTTTTCTCACTGAAATAATAATTATTTATTATTCCAGTGAGGAAACTGGAATGCATCTATTTTCAAAGCAGTAATCCACTACAAGGAGGGAGATGGATTGAAACAATTAAGTATGGGAGCGTTTTAAAAATAAATATAACTTCGTTTAGCAGATAAGCAGATTCTAAATGCTCATGAATTATATGAATAGACCAAAGAAAAATGGTAAAAAAAAGTGCACTCTTCAGCTCTAAACATGGTCATTCATCAAAGCGTTGGAATCAGCAGATCAGTTAAGTAGTACCACGCTTTTACCCCTTATGACATGGGGCATCATTTTAAAACATGTTTTTGAATATCCTTCTTTTTTTTTTAGGAAAAATCATTCATGCAGGCAATTATATTTTACCTACAGGCCAAATAATCCCACAGTAAATAGGGTCAAATCTAAAAGGGTTGTGTCGAAATAGGGGATTCACACCTCATTTTGCAGCTTGATAAAAATTCTAATTTTGCAGATAAAAATTTAATTATTTTTTAATATAAAAAAGCGATATTTAAACTGTCAGTAGACTCAGAAACAGACAGGCGTTGATGGCCAAGTTTAAACTCGAATTCTAATTCACTATATAATGTTGTTACATAATTTGACTTTCCTCCTTGAGAAATAAATAGATCCTTAAAATTGTTGTGACTCCTGGATTCCGAGACTATATGTGTTTCAACCCCTCAAATCTAAGCTATTTATTATTCTTGAATAATACTGTTTCGGGCTTTCCACACATGATAATTATCCATGATCTAGTGGATCACTCGATTTTTAATTTATCCTTGCCAGGAAATTGGTACCGAGTATACATGTCGGTACCAATCCTGAAAGGACACTAAACCTGAAACTTATGACTTTATTGTTAACTACAAGGAGAAAGGAAACTTTATCAGTGAGCTGTGGTTCCCAATTTGCATTGAATTGTAATTCAGTTCACTCAGTTCTGAGCCCTTTAATTTGGAAATAATTCTGGGACAAAAATTCCCTTGAAATGTAGTTGTCTCTAAATCTAGTGTCCAAACGAGCGTTTATAGACTTAGTATTCATGTTCTACGCGTTTTATAAAAGAAACTCTCAAAAATTAACTTTTCATTGAAAGGAAACAGGAAGGTGGGATCCCAAATTGCTACCATCCCTATTGGTTAAGTCGTTAAGTGATCTAACGGTTATGTATCCCCTGCGATCTAACTTAACTTAGCCTCACAATTTCTTGCCCCTTACATGACAAACTGAGGAGCTAATTACAACAATAAAAAAAGTGATACGTCATTCGGTGCAAATTCGGTGCAATATCTGCATACCGAAATCGGTTTCGCTTTCCTAGCTGGTTTAAATTTTT
>JAAAKG020133235.1:0-37134 GCA_010014905.2 Druon quercuslanigerum
ATGTATAAAAGTCTCTAACTATAATTATGATTGTTATTACTAAATTATTTCTCAGTAAATATTACTCAAATCTTACAACATATATTCTTAAATTATACTAGGATATAGCACTTTCATCGAAGTAATTTCGAGGAAGGCTTTAAAACTTAAGTTCTTTTTGTTTAGTAGTAGAAAATAGGAATATTGCTCAAATTTTGCCGCGCTGAACTTTTTTCGGTTTTTCTTTCTTTAGAATTAAAAATTCAAATATAGTTTAAATTTCAACTTGATCACAAAATACAAATTTTCACACTAAAATTAAGAGATTAATTACAAAAATAATTTTGTGTACAAAATTTCAGCTTCAAATTTGTTCGTATTTGTCATTGTTTGCGAGAAAAAGTAGAAAATTCGCTTTTAAGAAAAAAAATTCTCTTGGCCACAAAAGTTAATTAGGCAGAATAAATCTTATAAGATATCTTCTTTAACAAAGTACAAATTTAAACAAAACAAAAAATAACTATCTCTATCAGGACAAAAGTTATAAAGGTTTAAAAAAATAGTTTTTTTTAACAAAGCATAAAATTCAAATACGCAAACCTTCTTGGATTCCGTCATTTTAAATTTTAAGATTTTGGAATTCTGTCGTTTTCAAACTTTAATTCTTTTATATTTTTTAGTTCATTAATTCCGTAGCTTATACATGGAATTATTATCAATTTTTTCATTAAAATTCAAAGGCATTTTCATTATTGTTAAACTTTTATTTCAAAAACTTTCAAATATTAAAATTTTTCTGATTTGGACCCTTTAGTATAGGTCTTTCTGAATTCGAGTATTTTTAAGTTTGTATTCTTTAGATTTTGAAACAATAACCCAATGAAATTAAATGTAAAGAAACTCAACTTTTAAAAATTTCAAATTAAGAAACTATTGATTTCTAAGAGAATCAAATTGGAATGATTTTCTTAGTATTCCTTTGTCAGTAAGCTTCAATTTTTCCAGATTTAATTTGATAGAATTGTGCTGTTTACTTAATGAACTTCTTCTTCATAAAAACATGATACTTCCTTATATTTTACCTTCTTTGAAAAAAATATTCTTACTATTGAAAAAAACTACTATATATCTTTCGAAAAAGAATGCGTATTTGGGAAGTCACACTCTTCTAAAATAAGTAGGGTCATCTTCATATACGTCAGATGTTACAAATGAAATCGTATATTGTCAAAATTGTTCCTATAGGAATACTCAATTTGTTATACTGTACACGAAGAAGTACCAATTTCTTGGAAATAGCGAAACTGTCATTCCCAGTTGTATCACTTTTATTATTTTAATAAATATGCTCTTCAACATTGCACTGAATAAACCCTCGTTGTGCCTAAAAATAAAAAATACCTTAAACTCTTTGTTTTTTTTCTTGAGTATTAAGGGTTCCAGCAAAAGAACTGTAGAAAAATTTTCCAAGTAAAATCATGCAGACAGGTCTAGGTTAGGAGTTACGAAATATTGAAAAGCTAAACTTCTAGTGGTTAAAATCTGTCAAAAACTGACAGATTTTTCGTATATTGTATTTCAATGATGATTTAATTTTTTGGATATCTGCTATTGGGGTAATCCATGATATATTAAATGATCCACAGAAAAATGAAAATTTCAAAAAATGATAAAATTAGAGCTATTTTTCTGAACAATAAAAACTGGATTATGTCAGAAAGTCCACCTTGTAAAATTTGTATTTTTTATAATGAATATTACCGACAGTGTCCACTAATTTTTCATAAAAATCATTCTTCAAGCAATAGAGCATTTCTTTCAAAATATTAAAATTTGTAATTTTTGCGTAAACTGCTAATAAAAATGGTCAGTGTGACAAGTTCAGAGTTGTTCAGCATTTAAGTTTCTACAAAACAGTCTTTCACACTTTTTACAATGTTGCATTCCATCGAATTATATATTTAGGGGCCATTCACAAAATACGTGATACATTTTTAAAAACTTCTGACCCCCGCCACCCCCTGCGTGATACTTTTTCCATTGGTCTTCAAATAGAGAATGATACTTTGGTGGACCCCCTCCTCCCTAAACGTATCAGATATTTTGTGAATGACCCCTTACGAATATTGTCAGGAAATATATATATATGTCAATTTCTTTATTACTACTGAGTAATTTTTATTTAAAACTATATTTTTCGTATATTTTCGTATACATATAAAACCTAAAATTTACTGTATGTTGTACATCGATAAGAATAATATCAATTTTTTCAATGGAAATTACAAAAAAATGAAATAAATGATAATTTACGGAAAAAAGGTTTTCTTAGTCGTTTACGTAATAATTTAAAATTTGGATTTTTTTATGAAAAAGATCATTGTTGCTACAAAAATGGTTTACTTATAAAAAAGCAAATATTACAAACCTAGTGCAAATTGTCAGCAATATTCCCTTAAAATTGAAAATTTTTAAACATATATAAGATTTTAGAAAATACAGTTTTCATTTAAATAATGGAACATTTAAAAAAGGATGTGGTATTTCGACAGATATTTAACCCCTTGTATTTTTATGAAATGATATATTTATAGTCTAATTCATTCTGGCACCGTAGTCTGCACCTCTCTGCATGATTTGAAATGGAATTGGTTGTTAATATTTTATTCATTCATGTCCAATGTAATGAAAGTTGTGAAAGCAGAAAATAAATCCAAGGATGTAGTTGCAATTTTATAAATAAAATTGTTTTAATAAATCAATTGATTACATAACTTTCCTTTTTTTACAAAAAATAAATTTATATTTTAGAGTATTATGAAAAATGTTTGAATTTGGCGGGCCTGTAATATTACAATTTTTGTTATTATTATTATTATTATTATTATTATTATCATTAAGTTGCCAACCTTATGTTTATTATTAAATGACAATAGTAGGTCGGAAAATTTTTTGTTCATTCCTCTAAAACATCATGTTATTTTTTTATAAAACAGAGAAAGTTCTTTATCAAGATAATTTAATGAGCTAATTCTGTTTATCAAAAACTACCATTATTTATGAAATTTCTACTATTTATACTTGGTTTTATTTCTTGATTTCACAACTCTGTTTACCTTGCACATAAATAAATAAAATATTAATACTGATGTATCTGACGGAAATTGTTCACACGAAGTATTTTTGGCGGGATTTCATTTTTTTCATTTTCACCCACCTTTTTATAGAGGCAAATCTTTAAAATTCTAATATATTTTAAAACATTCGAATACTGAATATTAGGGTGACAATGTTCAAAACTAAACCTGTAAGAAAAACAGGTGTAACAAAGCGACAACATATGGTTTTGGAATAAAACTCAATTTCTTCAAAAAGTGGTCTTAGAAACGTTTACATTTTTCTGCTTTAGTTGATATAATAACTCTGAAATTAAAAATAATCACGACCAAGCATCAAAAAATTCTAATTAAAAAAGTATTGGTACTGTAACAGAAATTGATATTACAGTAAAAAGGCTAGAAAATAAATATAATAATTAAACCGAAATTACACTTGTTTCCTAAAACCAAATGAAGATTCATGATTGAAAGTACTATTTTTATGCAAAGTGTCATCGAAATCGATCGATTGGCTTTGACTGCAGGTTCATCTGCATATTAAAAATAGTACTTTTATCAATTTAATTTTAAATCCGTCATATGCTTTTGAATCACTTTCTGTAGAAAAAGCGGCATGTTTACATCGTATTCACATTCGGAAGGGGTAGAAAAGCAAAGGAAGGAGTGTACTGGAGAGGGAGAAAGAGGATAGGGTCAAAGGTATATTGGAATGGAGAGAGAACGAAGTGAGCACGATAGAGGTCATGTTTGGGGCAATGGAGTGAAGGCGTGGAGAGGGGAAAAGAAGATAAAAAGGTTATAGAGAGGTTTAACCTATGAACTCTGATCTTTAACCTTCAATGTTTGACCCTTGACCCATCAAATATATCTTAATATTGACTTTAACGGTCAATATTCAACTTTTGACCTCTCATATTTAAACACAGAGCTTTAAAAACAATGGAAATGCAGTAAGGAGAGGTAAGAGGGGATTGACAATAAGAGGAAAATAAGAGGGAATTGCGAAATAATGAAGGTCTTAAGGAAATACAGCTGGCCATACTCTTTACAAACTCATTTTTTGTATAAGCATTTACCTCAGAGATAAAACTGAGGGTATGAAATGTTTCAGGTAAAATCGATCAAGTAGAGCGAACGCCAGGTGGATATACTAAACCTCAGTTTGGTGTAATCAGCTCATACTATTACCGTGCTTGAACGATTACCTGCAACGTTTCTCACTCCCAGTTTTTTTCAGTGCTTTTAGGAAAAATATTTTGAATGTATATCACTTCAAAGATCTCTAAAATCCCAATTGCGCTAAAATGTCGACAATTCTTCTCGAGCTTGATGGAACCACGTCTCACGATTATTGCAAACGAACTGAGAAACAACTGATTGCCACTTTACTTCTATTACATTGAAAGCGCTAGCCGGGCATTCCAATCCGCCTTATTCCAATCCGCAGCTGATCAACTCAAGTTTCGAAAGTGTTTTCAGCGCTCGCTGAACTAACCCTATAAATACGAAGTGGATCGGCGGAAAATCGTTAAATTGTACCGAAATCGAGTGACATTCTTGGCAAAAACGAATAAGGATAAGTGTGAGAAAGCGAATGAATGACGCAGGGTAAAGTACACGAAAAGACCCCATTCGGTCGGAAGTCTGGGCGCTATAAGAACTTGAGGGACAAAACTTTAACCGGCAGTGAAACGTGAGACACCGTTTAAATGGCTGATTTTAAGCTTGCCGCGAACACTGTGTGTACAGTGCATACCATACCTTTGCTTAATCCTACACTCTCCTTTCATTGGCTATCGCTGTGCCTTCACAGCAGATAACTGTCTCGGAAGTTTGCGAGCTTTATCGTATTTTTCCTCTTTCTCTTTTCCTCTTTTTTCCTTTTCTCGGGAAGTAAACATCCTCGGTTTTTTTTACTAAAGTCGTTCGTGTTAATTTTAACACCTCGATCTCGTTGAGCTGGCAATTCTGATCGAAAATCTTGTTAAAACTCAGCCTTTTTAATTTTATTTCCTGCTGCGGTGAAGAAACTTCCAGGGAAATTTCTCATTTAGGAATATTTTTAGAGTGTTTAATTTTACTTTTAATTAAATATGTTTATTCGCTGGACGATTTCGAATTTGTGGGATTTTGAAATTGAAACTAATTAAGTTTGAGTACCTTCATTTATTATTATATATACTACCAGTAATTAATTCTATTTATATTGTCGCTTCTATTTTTACGATAGCTTTTCCCGTGTTTTTTGTATCGCGACATTTACTATCATGTCAATTTGACAGTTTAGTCATATAAACCAGTTTGACATCTTAGAAAATTTTCCTTCTACTCATATCTTATTTTAAGTATTCTTCAATTGTCAAGTGAAATTTGGAATTATTTATTATTTAACGCTTCAAGATTGAATTCACTAACTTTTAAGTCTACCAATTAGAAAGCATTTATTATTTAAAGTTTTAGAATAATTAAACTTTAAAGCTTCCGAATATTTAAAATTCTTTAATTTTGAGCAACGAAAATGATTGTGATTCTTTTTTGACGGAAGTCACATTTTTTGTAAAAAAACTATTGAACCACTTTCAATCTCACCGTTTTAAATTTAATTCTTTTAGATTTAAATATTCTAAAATTTTCAATTTAAATCATAAACGTACAATTATCTTTTTTTTTAATTCTGCGAAGAAGCAGAATATAAAATCAAAATATTTATGAGTTACACAATTTTCAGTTAAAAATATTGGTAATTAAGATTTTTTAAATGCAGGTAAATGAACCAGTAATCGTGGCGATCTTAATAATCGTCAAACTATATTTTGAATTTTTTGTTAAAAATATATTAAAAGTAACATTTTAGGATATAATCCATTTATTTTGAGTATTTTGCAGTATCAAATTAATTTCCAATTAATTTAAATTATATACAAAGCAAGAAAATTGGCGTCAAGACTATAGAGATAAAGGTCAGGATTACTGGAACGTTTACCTTAAATTCCTCGAAATAAAATTTGTTTTAAATAAAATAATGTCTCAAATGCAGGCTCTAAAAATTGGAAGATTTTAGAAATAAGTATTTTAAAAAAAAAATTGAATTGAAAGGCTTATGATATTGCAATTTCTAATATTTCAATTATATATCTTCATTCGTATTGTTTTTGCTCAATGTAATATCGTAAGATTCTCCGATTTGTAATTCAAGATTCAAAAAAATGAATCATTTAAAATTAAAAGATATTTGATTGCAAAATTTCAAGAATTAATAATCATTCTAGGTGAAGTGATACAAATTATACGATTTGGCATATAAAAGATAGAAATTTTTTCGTTTAAAATCAAAATAGATCAATAGATAAATAAAAATAAACAAATAATAAATAAAAGAAAATAAATGAAAAATGTTTCTTTTCATAAGTTTGAATTCAAAAATTGAAATTAAAATGGGTTTTGTTAAAGAATAACGAACAATTTGACAATGTGAACATTTTTCAGTTTTAAATGAAGTTTGAATCCGTTTAAGATTTAGCGTTCTGTAGTAGACATTTTTTCATTTAAAATTACTGTTTAGTTGAGATGTTAAAATATTCTATAAGTCGAGCTTCGATCATTTTAATTTCACGATATCTCGAATAAAATCTTCCTGCCCAATGGACTTTTCAGATTTGATAATTCGAATTTCAGTATGTATTTGATTTTTAATCTCAAAAAAATTTGTCTGATCAATCTTCATAATAAATTCTATTTTTTTTATTTTATAACAATTCATAATTCTAAGATTTCAGAAGATTTTACTTTGACCCATTCGATTTTGTTTTCCATTTCGTATTATCAATTTTGAATCCTTCGAAATTAAAATTATTTAATCATTTTGTGTAATTTCGACCTTTTAAAATTGATAATTGTAAAAGTTTTCGGATAGAAGCTCAACGAATAAAACAACTCATGAATTTCAGTATATAAAAATTTTGGCTACGTTTCAAACCTGATGTGGTTCCTTTTCAAGCCTAGAGTCAAAAAATTATTTTAATAATAAATTATCATCCAAGCATATTTACAAATTGATGTATAACATATTTAAAAGGAGAACAAAAAGTGAAAGCCTTAAATATTAACATTACAGCATGTATGTATAAAATGTATTATTTCCTAAAAAACATGTATTGAAAAATTGGGAGTCGAAAGAAAAATGAGATCTGGTTGTCTAAATTTGGAGTAAAACTCCATATCCATAAAATGCTATAAATCTTCTTATGTGTATGAGTAGGAGTGAATATAATTTTAATAAATCAGTTTTGTAAACCATGTATAATATAAACTGTAAATAAAAAAAGAAAAATTCAATTTTAATTAGGAAAGAAAATGAATATGTATTAGGTTATGTTATCAAAAATCTTTATATTAAATTGAGGGTGATAAGGTACTTACCAAAAACGAAATTATAATTATAAGACTGGTGTAAACCAAAAAAGTTCACATTAAATTTTGGTTTACCATGTGTATTTTGTTGAGAAAAACTTGCTTGTAAAAACAAGCCTCTACAACATATATCTTTCAACTGACAACTTTCAATAAGTGTTTGCAAAATCATCATTAAAATTCAGGTAAGTACATTCCTAAAGTCGTCGAATATTAGTCGTGAAAAAGGCGCCAAATTAAAAAAATATGAGATAAATAAAATGGTGAATAATGAGAGATGAAATCATTTTTTACATAAAAGAATATAAAAGTCTGATAATTTAGAATTATCATACCTAAGATTAACAGATTTAGTTTCCTTGTTGATAAAAAAAGTTTCAATAGTACGTCGTTTAATCAAATTTTTTTTTGAGCTAAAACTTAAGTAAGAGTCTACCTGTATGACCGATATAACAACTTCGCAATATAAGCAATTAAAACAATATACAATTTTTCTTCTTTGGAAAATGTCAGATTTGTCTTTAGGTGAAGGAAAAAAGTTGAAAAAAGATTTAATTGGTCTGAAGATGATTTTATCAGTGATGCCTGAAACATAAGGAATAACCGTAAAAGATTTAGATACTTGTGTTTCTTTCTTATTATCAGAATCAAAAATGTTGTCAATCCTGAATTTGAATTATTTATTAATTAAGTTAAGTGGGTATCAATTGTTAGTCAAGATTTGTCTTAATAATTGAATATTATGTTTTCTAAATTGCGGAGAAGACAATTTAATGGCCCTATCAATAAGTCCAAAAATCATCCCCTTTTTTTGAGACCAAGGATGCTGTGATAAGAAATATAAATATCGGCCAGAACAAATATCTTTGTGATACCAATTAGTTAGAAGAGTACCCACATTAGTTCTGGTGACTGAAATATCTAAAAAGTTAAGTGTATCATTTAATTCTTTTTCGAATGTAAATTTAAGATTCAAATCTTTACTATTGAAAATATCAAGAACTTCGTGTAATTTATCTTTAGGAATGATCATGAATATATCGTCGACGAATCTTTTATAAAAAGGTATCTCGAAATCGAGTGAATTTAAACAATCTGCTTCAAGTGTTTCCATTTCTATATCTGCAAATACTGGTGACAAAGAGGAACCCATAGCAATTCTATGAATTTGTTTAAAATTTTTATTAATAAATTTGAAGAAAGTAGATCTAAGGCATAATTCAATTGCATTTAGAAATTCATCTCTGGGAATAATAGTTTTAGAAGCTATCAAATCACATTTATTTTAAATATTTTGTAAAGCTAAATTAATGGGGATGCTGGGAAATAAATTCACACAATCTAAAGAAACAAGAATATATTTAGGTATTTTCAAATTTTTAATAGAGTTAACAAAATCCCAATTGTCTTTAACATAATATTGTGATTTACCAGTTATTAATCTTAAATGTTCCGAGAGAAATTTAGCCATTTTAGCAGTGGGACTGTTTATAGCTGAAATTATTAACCTCAAAGGATTCCCTTCTTTGTGAATTTTTGGAACACCATATGCTTTAGGGATTACAGTTGAATTTGCTTTCAATTCTTTAGCTTTTATGGAAGAAATGTGTGAATTTCTATCCCATTACATTACTTTTGTCAGCCTTAAGAAATATTATATTCGGATTGTCTTTAAAACTCTGTATTGCAGGACTGAAATCTAAATTATCTATAAATTTCTGTTTATTTAATATAGGTGAATTAACAAAGTTAAGAATAGTTTGGTAGCATTGGACTCTGAGTTTATTTTGTATATCCAATGGAAAATTCCAAATACCAAATTAAATTGAGGCAATAAAATCATGTGAAGGGAAATGTTTCTTTTTAAAAGAATTGAAAGAAAAGCCAGGGCCCAAAGAAACAATTTTGATAGCTTCTTCTGGAATAATGGTATCTTTAAGATTTTTAAACCAAGTGTTGGGTATTTAAAATTTTATTTTCTGTTTAGAACTTTTTCTTTGTTTAAGAAAATTGAATTTATTAATAAATGCTTCTTATGTTTTTGAAAAAGCCTATTGTATTTTTGACGTTTAAACGATATAAAGTCAAAGAAAATTCTAAAAGGTAATTATCTAATAAGAATATCAGGTAAAAATTCTAGTCCTTAATTAATATCCGCGATTTCACAATGTACATCCTTAATTTCTGTGTTAAAAATCTTAATTTTGATCTGACTAGATAATATGTTAATTTGAATTCGTTTAAAAGGATCAAAAAATCTTAAGTTGTCAAAAAATTGAAAATTATCTAAATGAGGTGGAATAATACCAACCTTCCTGCATCTAATTAAAAAATTTCTCTGATTGCGTAAGAGAGCTAACCTTAACAATAGAATAGAATAATTTTGTAGATGTCCTAATAATTGGATTCCGAAGTAGAATCCTATCCATTGGAAGAAACCTCCTGTATATTGAGTATATAAAAGTTTTTATAGCATTTATGGCATTTATAGCATTTTATGGATAAGGAGCTTTACTCCAAATTTAGACAATCAGATCTCATTTTTCTTTCAACTGACAATTTTTCAATAGATGTTTTTCAGCTAATAATACATTTCATACATACATGTTGTAATGTTAATATCTAAGGCTTTCATTTTTTGTTCTCCTTTTAACTATGTTATGCATCAATTTGTAAATATGTTTGGATGCTAATTTATCAATAAAATAATTTTTTGACTTTAGGCTTGAAAAGGAACCACATCAGGTTTGAAACGTAGCCAAAATTTTTATATACTGAAATTGAAGAGTTTTTTTATTCGTTGACCTTCTATCCGAAAACTTTTGCAATTATAAAATTATTTAAATTTGAAAATTTTCGACTCTCATTTAGAAACGAAACAAGTTCAGTTAAAGAGTGCAATGATTTATTTTTGCATGTTCCTTTTTCATTTCAATAAGGCTAAGTAATAGTTCAAAAGTACTTTCTTGTTCGTTTTTTTAATGAATAAATAAAAAAGTTGTACATCACGTTTTTTGCACAGTTAAAAAGTATTTTCTCAGAGGTAATGGCTTATTTTAGAATGTTTCTTTCATGCTTTAATAGATAGTCTAAGAATCGAATATAAAAGGACCTTCACCCGCTCGTTTACGCATTGAAAAGTATTTTATGTCAAAGTTAATATGTTAAAAAATATAGCGCGAGTAGGTTGCCTAAAAAATTTCAATCAATGCAATGATTAATTAAAATAAAATAAATGACTTTTTTTTAAATTTGCAATTCTTTGTTCATGAAACAAACTATATACTAATCGAAAGTATGAAGCTTATTGAATATGCAGTAATTGGTTTGTCTATTTTTGCCCATTCAGCTAACAAGTTGGCAGGTATAGACAGGTATGTCGATACTAGTACCTTGCACCAGTCTGTTAACGCAATAAACCTTATATCAAAATAAAGATAATTTTATTGCGAACACGATGACATAAGATTGTCTGTGAAAATCTGTTTTGAATTCCGGTTGTCCAGTTTTAAAACGCGAAATATTGGTTCGAATCAAGATGTGCGCCAGAGAGGTCCGAAATAACTAGCCGGTGCGATAGAAGAGGATGCAGCATTGCAGCCGTGCATAGCTCGATGTCCAAGAATTTGGCAACGCCATTTTTTTGCAAAAAATGAAAAGTTGTGCTGAATTGTACTAGGCTTGTGGTCCACCCGGGCGCAAAAAATTTTTCAAAAAAATCAAAATTGGAGTCAACATTTAAAAAAAATACTTTTCCGGGCTAGAAACGCCATTTTTTCGACAAAAAAAAATTTTATTGAATGGGGATAGGTTTGTGCTCAATTTTTCGGTAAACTATTTTTGTAACAGTCAAAATTTGAAACAAAATTAAAAGAAGAACATTTTTTGTGACATTACAAAAAAAAGGTGTAGCATTTGAATGTCGAAAGTCTGATAGTTTTGGTGGATTTTTCTAGGCGTGCAAAACAATTACTGTCCACTACACGTTTCACTGAAAACAATGTTTTTTTATGAAAATCTAGTTTTTTGTCTCAAATTACTTTTTTGAACCCAAAATTATTTCAAAATGTGAATTTTGAAAATATGTAAATTATGCTGGGTTATAATAGGCGTACAAAACTATTATTGTCCTCTACAATCTTCACTCAGATCTATATTTTTGTATGAAATACTAGTTTCTTTTTCATCAGAATAATTTTTGAAATTAAAAAAAGGTCAAAATGTGAATTTCGAAATGGGATGCATAGCACAACCAAGCACAACTTTCAGATTTTCGAAACTCGCATTTTGAAAAATTTTTTGATTTCAACAATTATTCCGATGAAAAAGAAACTAGTATTTCATCAAAAAATATAGACCTGAGTAGAAAGTGTGTAAAACAATAATTGTTTTGCACGCCTAGCACAACCTAGCACAACTACCAGATTTTCGAAATTCAAATTTTATATGTTTTTTTTAATGTTACAAAAAATGTTCTTTTGTGAATTTTGGTTCAAATTTTGACTTTTTTAAAAATCGTTAACCGCACAATTGATCACAAACCATACACAATTGAGCACAACTGTTGTATTTTTCGAAAAAACAAAATGGCCTTTTTGGCCCTAAAAAACTTTTTTATTGAATAGTGGTTAAAATTTTGACTTTTTTTTAATCGTTTACCGCACAATTGGGCATAAACTTAGCACAATTCAGCATAACTTTTTCTATCTTCCGGCACACTCGACAACCGGAATTCAAAACGTATTTTCGCAGACAACCTTATATCATCGTGTTCGCAATAAAATTATCTTTATTTTGATTTAAGGTTTATTTCGTCAACAAATTGGTGCAAGATAGTAGTATCGACTCACCTCTTTATACCTGCCAACCCAATAGTTATGATGGGGAAAAAATAGACAACTCAATGCTTGCCTATATGCATCATACTTGCGATTCGTATCTAGTTTGTTTCGTAACCGTACGATTGCAAATTTGAAAAAAGTCACTTTAAAATTTTTAATTAATCACAGCCTAGATTGAAATTTTTCAGGCAACCTACTCACGATATATTTTTAAAAATATTAAAGTTGGTATAAAAGACCTTTCATTGCGTAAACGAATGGGTGAAGGTCGTTTTATATTCGGATCCTCTACTAAGAGTTTGTTGCGTCTCCCGTGTAAAATTTGAGTTTGGACTTCTGTCCCGGGACTTTTCGTTTAATTTGCGGAAATGAAAAACTCGAGAAACAAACGCGCACTCCGCGAACGTGCATTTTTTGCTTGTAATAAAATAATTAAAATAATACCTGCTACATTATTTATATCTTTGAATTGTATCAAGATGAACTTTTCCTCCATCTATTTTGGAAGCTACCCCACTTTTCCTGGATCTGATTCTGCCTTATTCATTTAGCCCAACTAATGTTTTGAGCCAATTCCATTTCCCCTGAGTATGTATCTACTATCTATTTTTGTGATGTATGGATGAAATTTTCCCAATTTAGTTTCTCTATTTCGGTTTAGCTTCCGACCCGCTTTTCCGAAATCAGATCTTCGTAGTAGGCAGGTAGAGTGCTGTATGCAAATTGTGCAGTTCTATGGGCAATTTAGGTCAGCCCAGCATCATTTAGAAGTGGTATCGCGGTCTGCAACTCTCAGGACTATGTTCAGTGTTCACTCTTGATCATATTCATCCCCGTGACTAATATATCGCTGCCACCGATTGGCTGACCAAAACCGCCCGTAGTGTGTAATTTGTACTCGACAATCCTTGTTTCGTAGCAGTTCAACTGCTGCACTGTCAGCTAAAGTAGTGCTTAGCTACCTATCTCCAATTCTGGATTATTCTCAACGAGACTTTTAGCTGAGAGTTAAGTTTATTCAAAGCTGCGTAAGTGATAGCTCCTTCAGAGTTTAAACAGAAATCTCTTATTGCGGCAAATTACATCACTTCACTTTATTTAATGTCTGACGAGAACTGACTTCCAATTGTGAATTTTAATTTCAGTCCATCATTTCTTTAATAAAAGCCTATTAAACAGGTATTAATTTGCTAAATCAGTAATGTGCGCTTTCTTATCGTTTTCGAGAAAATTGACTCTGAAATATTCGCCAGTGATTGTGTGGAATTTAAAAAAAAAACCTTTGTGAGCGGTCCGTAACTTAAGCTGTGGCATTTTCGAATCAGAGCTGGAATTTTACTTCTTTTATTCTTGTTCTCTGCATTTTTTTCATTTTTTATTTTTCATTTGTAAACACCTGTTTCTTCAATAATCTTGAAGTTTTTGCGCATAAAGATTTGTTTACTTGTGCAGAACACATGATTGAGTTAAAAATAGTCCACTTTTCTATTGTGGAAGACATGAAACAATTATTATTTACATTATATTTGGAGATTTTTGAAGGAAATTATATTTATAAAGATCTTGTTAATAAAAATAAATAATAAGAAAATAAAACATTCTAATACACCAGTACCTCTAGCAAAGCATATAGAAAGAGATTTTGATAGAGAAAGTTACTCTCTGAATCGCAATTAGCGAAAAGTTGCTAATTTGAATATTTCTTAAATGCCGACCTTTGGCGTATAATTTTTAACCAATGAATTTTTATATTTGAGCTCCGATATTTGAATTTTCTGCCAATTCTCATAAAATCCTATAGAATTTCATGCAATCCTTTAAAATGTCATATACAGTTATTTGCAATCACACGTTATCCCTTAAATCTTATGCAATCTTGTGCAATTCGATGTAATGCTTTGCAATCACATGCAGTCCTTAAATACCCCAATTAAACATAGGCAATCTTATTGCACCTTATTATGCAATCCCACCCCATCCATTAAAATTCCATACAATTCTTTAAAATCTTATGCATTACTTTAAATCCTTTGTAATTTTATACAATTTGGATGCAATACTTTAAAATTTTATGAAAACATTCTCTATTTCATGCTATCCTTTAAAACTTTATGCAATCTTTTGTCCTTTGAAATCTGATGCAAACCATTAGGATCCCTTGTAATATTATGCGATTTTTACGAAATATATTGCAATAATTTAGAATCCTATTAAATTCTTTAAATCCCATGTAATAATTTTCAATTCCATGCAATTCTTTAAACTTCTATAGAATTCTTTGGAATTTCATTCAATCCTTTAGAATCCCTTGTAATCTCATGCAATCTCGATGCAATCTGGCAATATTGCAGTCTAGATTACATGGAGTATCCGAGTTAAACCTTGTGGTAGATACACAAAATTATTTTTTAAAAAGACGGATAGCAAGTTTAAACTTTAGAAGGAGATTTAAAATTGGTAAAATTAAAAAGGAAAGTTGTTTTTATAGTTTCTTTTGTGAGATATCAAAGGTAGGAGGATAAAGTTGAGAGATCAGAAGTCAGAGATCATAAGTTACAGATTAAAACGGTAAAGTGTTTCATATTCCAGGTCAGGGCTCAAAGGGAAAATTCAAGTGATCAGAGGTCAAATGTTGAAAATCAAAGGTGCTTGGTCATTCATCAGGATTCAAAGGACAGAAGTTGAAAGTAAAAGGCCTTAAATAGAAGATAATAGATTAGAAAAAGTTGCAAAAGGCATAGGCTAAAAAGCTCATGTCTTCTATATCTCCCTCTCTTTTCCTTTCCCCTCTCCAATATTTTGCATTGTCAGTATATCATTGCCAGTATATCATGAAATTCCTCTACTGAAATTCATTGTGTCAAAATATCTTTCTTTGCCATTTCATCAAATGCACTTAGGGAAAACTGCAATCTTCTTTTTACCGTCGATATATTTTCCCGACCCTATCCCAATATTTTACCGTTCTATCCTTTTATCTGCAGAAGCAATTCAGGAAGGACTTAGGTAAAAGTTTCATTGGCCGGGTCTAAAATTTCATTGGCAATAGTTTTTCAAGAACTAAAGGAATGTGTCTGTGAATGGGGGGGGGGAGTATTTTGCGACAATGGCTGGCGGTAAGTAGGTACCACGTTTACCGATCACGCTTGGGGGAAAACAACCTAGAAATGAGTTGAGGAAAGGGGGTTGATTCCAAAGACGAGAGGTCGTGGACCTTGCTAACTCTTACGAAGTGTTCCGGGTCCCTTTGCGCTCCCAATCAGCCGAACTGATGCCGTTTCTCCTGGTAGGAATTCAGGATCGAAGCTCGAAAGTTACGTTCTCCAATTCGATATACGCTGTCCGTCAATGTCAAGAGGATTTACGGCTAGGAACATTGATTCACTGAGGGAGATTGCAGCCGGATTACTTTTTGTAAACTGCATACCCTTTTCTCGTTTCTGTACATTTTTATTTTTATTTCGATCAGGGGTCTATGAAGGTTTAATGCCTTTTAATTAATAGCATTGATGTTGGATCATTTAGAATTTAGTTACTTGGTAATTTAGCAAAAAGCAGAAGCAGAGGAGTTTTAAAAAACGATGGTGAAATTACAACTTTTTTTCAAAAACTTTCTTTTTTACAAAGACTATTTGTATAGCAATTTCAGTAAAAAAAGTCCCTTTTGCTTCAATTGCTCATTAGATTGGGTCAAAAGAAAAAATTCTGTTTTCGAAAAAATTACTTAATCCCTAGATGTAAATAGGAAAATAATTTTTTCGGGTACTAGAAAACTTCCAGGTTAGAAGAATGCACTAGGAAAAAAATATTTAAGACCAAGACATCAAGAGTCATTAAATCAGTCATTGGGTAATATTCACACACAAAGAGGCCTTTGATGTAAACAGAAACACTTCTATTTTTAAAAATGTTGATTTAATTACGCACGTATTTTATTGGCTAAATAAGTTTTATTTCATTTTATTTCGCCGGTCGGTTGCGGCCTGATATAAAAAAATTGGGTACTTAACTATAATAATAGTCAATTTTTTTTTGGAAGTGATTTAATACAAAAATTTAATACCTTACAGAAATTTCACTTAAAAATTTAGTTTGCAAAATGCAATGGTACAGAAACATGTTCATGTTAAAAATTTTTATGTACATTATAGAATAGATAAAAACTTAAATTCATTTCCATAGCCTTAGTAAAAACGTTATGTTTAGTTTTTTTTAAATAAAAGCTCACCTTCATATAAGCTTTATTTGTGGTCAGATTTTTCATTGTTGTAGCCGTTTTTTAAACGTTATCAAGACTCAAAATAGGATTTTTTTACTCTTTTGAAATTTGATATTTCAATAGAAAAGGGCTCGGGGTGAACGCAACATTTTTAGGGGGATAAAATGAAGACCTGATATACATATGCTATAAACACTAAATTTTTTCAGTTTTCTCGTTGCGAAAAGAAATCATAAAACATATTATAATAAATCAAAAAACATAATAATTTGGAAGTTTAGATATCAGGTTTATTAATTATAAACATTAATGTCCTTGACTTCCTTTTTTATTAATTTATATAATAGATACGATCAAATAAAACCATTTTCATGCTATTATTAATTTTATATTTTGTTATTAATTTTATAATCTTTTATTATCGAGAAATTTAACTATGGGGTTATTCGCAAAATACGTGATACGCTTTCCATTTTTTCTAAGACTTTGAAATTCATTAAAAAAAGGTCATAAATCAATGTAAAAACTAACAACAAATAATTTATTAGTGGGTTAGCGTAACGAAAAATTTTTTAATAATTTTTTCGTGATTTGCAATGATTAGATAATTTTGACCCATAGCTTTTGTATAAAGTATCTCACATAATGATGTGCGCTTACAATAAGTTAAAAATAGCTAATGATTGCCAACATAAAATGTTTTTCCTAAGACTCCATGCTATCATATTTCTTATAGTGACCAAAAGATGTTAATTATTTAAACAATTTCTATACAAAAATGCGCATTATGACCATTTTTTGCATTAATAAGCTTGATTCTTTGCGGAATTCATTCGAAACATCTTGCAAAAAAATCTATGCTATCATATTTTTAATGGTGACAGAAAATGATAATTATTTAAACGATTTTCATAAACGAATACACATTTTGACCATTTTTTCATTAATAGGTTTTTTTTTTTTGAGTCAATGCGAAATATCTTGAAAAAGAATCCTTGCTGTCATATTTTTTATAGTGACCTGAGATATGAAAGCAAGGATTTTTTTTGCCGAAAATTGACAAAACTTTAGTGACCGCCTAATTCTTCATGAATCGTAAATGATTTTTTTTTAATTTTTTAAAAAACTTATGGTAGAAGTTCACACGGTGCGAACTTGGTTTTATTTACACATAAGGTTCAAGCTTCAACGCATTATCCATAAAGAAAGATATGTAATTACATAAAAACAGATTGAACTTCAAATGCATCCATCCATGTTCCCGTAAACCCCATATCTATAAACTGCAAACCCAAAAAATCGTGACTCAAAATCAATTAGACATGAAACAAATAAAATCCAATCTTCTAATAAATCGGTCAAATATAGAACATATGACGCATACATTTCATAACTGATTAACTATAAACTTCGTAATCTGTAAACTTCAAACCGAAAATCTTTAAATCTGTCAAGTTAAAACCTACAAACCTATCAACCTCAGTCATTTATCTACAAGCATGTAAAACATAAGGTTCTAAACCTATAGTTCATAAAACCTAGATATGTTTGCCGCATAACTTTAAAAACAATTGACAGTGGATGACGCATCATCTACCCGATAGGTCTGACGCGTCACCTACTGTCAATTGTTTTTACAGTTTTGCGGCAAAAACAATCGACGATAATTTCATAATCCAACTGCGAGCGAGATAGAACTAAAGAGATCTAAGAGTTTTTACTGTATTGCTTTAATATAAAATATATAACACTTTTTGTGCTTTTAGTGTTGTAAAATAAAATATGTGAATTTTTCTATGATTTGTAATACTTATGATACTCCAATAAATTAAATCTTAGTTTTGTAAAATTAAAAATAGCAATTTTTTATCTGCTAAGTGTTGATCTGCAATGTCTAAAGTAGCTATCCAACCTAAATATTCATATTTATGTGCAATAATGTGGAATAATAATTATGTTAAAAACTCTAAAGAAATAGACTTGCTCATGCGAAAATTAAAATCAACGTACTCTCTGTCTGAAACTGAACGACAATTCCTAAGAAAAAAAATATTAACAGTCTTTTTCACACAATTAAAAAAAATGGATCAGTGTCTTCCGTGGAAGGGACAGGTTTCAACTTAAATATAAAGAATTTTTTAGAGAAAATGCTTGTCCTGAATATAGGAGAGCTGGATAATGAAATTACAGACGAAGAAAGTTCTGATGTCATAGTAAAAAAGGTCGACCACGTTTATCGTTCGAGAAGGGTTTAAATAAAACTAAAATAAGACGAGCGACAGAACTAGCTCTGAACCATGCATATGATTAACTGCAAATGGCTTTGAAAGTAAAACAAAAAGAAGATGGAACTGAGGAAAGTAATTGCAGTAATCGTGAAAGAAATCAAGCATTTGGTATGTTAACTGATGCTCGTCTTTCAAAAGAGACCTATCGAAAAATAAGAGAGAATAATTTACAAATGTTTGGAAGTAAAACGTATCCACCTTACGATGACATAACAAAAGCCAAGCAAGATTGTTATCATAATCACATCGAAATCAATGATTTACGAGCAAGTGTTCATTTTATTTCTTTACTCAATCATACAATTCGCAGGATATTTCAACTTATTGATGAAAAAGACCTTCAAAGTTTAAAGCAGGAAAAAATAGAATTTTTAGGAAAATGGCGTATGGATGGACGGAGCTGGTGAACAACAAACGACAAGACAATCGTGGTCTTTAGAAGAGCACTGTGAGAATTCTGATCCGTCTGACAAGACAGTGTTTATAACATGTTTTGTACCACCAATATTATAATGAAATGCTAGGAAGAATGAAAAATTATTTGTTTGTAGTTTCATAATATGACTTTTAACATAAAATTCAATGTGAAATGTATTATGCTTGATGGTAAGGCAGGTATTGCGATAACAGGGCAAGTATCTTCTTATTGATATGGTATTAAAACGTAAGTGTGAAACAGAATGTTACAAATTTGGTTTTCCTATATTACATACCTGGATTCGTTTTATGGAGTATTTATTACACATATCATACAACTTAGATTTTTGAGAATATATGGCTAAGGGAGAAAATCAAGTCTTGTCTTGTTAAGGCAAACATGTCTACGGTTTATTGACCATAGGTTAAGTGCCTTATAGTTTACAAGTTTGTAGATCAATAACTCAGCTTTACAGGTTTGTAGGTTTTACCTTGATAGATTTAAAGATTTTAGGTTTGAAATTTACAGGTTTAAGGTTAATGAGTTATGAAATGTATAGTTCATCCTGTATGTTCTACATTTGGCCGGTTTATTAGACGATTGGATTTTATTTGTTTCAAGTGTAATTGATTTTGCGTTAGGATTTTGTTGTTTTGGGATTTATGGGAACATGGATGTATGTATTTATAGTTTAAGTTGTTTTTATATAATTACATATCTTTTATTTTATGGATGATGCTCTGAAGCTTAAACCAAAACTATATGTGTAAGTAAAACTAAGCTTGCACCGTGTGAACTTCTACCAAAAGTTTTTCCAAACAAAATTAAACCTATTCATAAAGAAATGGTCAAAATGTGTATTTTTTATTAAAATCGTTTAAATAATAATCATTTTTTGGTTAATATGAAAAATATGAAAGCAAGGAGTCTTAGGAAAAACATTTTAAGTTGATTCAGCAAAAAAATAACGTTTTTTCATCATAAAATGCTCAAAATGCGAATTTGTTTATAGAAATCGTTTAAATAATTAAAATTTTTTGGTCACCATTAAAAATGTAGTAGCAAGGAGCCTTAGAAAAATTATTTTAAATTGATTCCGCAAAAAAAATCAAGCCTTTTCATGCAAAAATTGTCAACATGTGCATTTTTTTATAAAAATTGTTTAAGTAATTTGCAATCATCAGCTATTCTTAACTTATTGTAAGCGCACATCATGGACTCAGATACCTTATACAAAAGATATGGGTGAACATCAGCTAATCATTGCAAATCACGAAAAAGGACTTTTGTTAATTTATTTACTTATAACGTTATTAAACAAAATTTTGTTTCTCTAACCCACTGATAAAGTATTTTTAGTTAGTTTTTACATTGACTTATTGTAAGTATGTTGTTAAATAACAAATTTCCGTTAAGACAAAACAAAAATTGCACAGTTAACTGTTATACCTGGAAGTCTTAAGGTCAATTCTAAGAAGAAAAATCAAAATCCGTTTAAAATTGCACTCTCAGTCGATTTTTGTCCAAAAAATGTGCTTTTCTTCCACTGTGGGGGAAAGGCAGGAAAGGCGGGCGTGGAGGGGGTCAGAAGTTCTTGAAAAATGTATTACGTATTTTGTGAAAGGCCCCCTACTTGGTTCATGTATTTTGTTGAAAATTGGTCTTTTTTGGTATAAAATTAATCTTTTTTTTTTGAAAATGAAACTATAATTGGTAGAGAGTTGGACTTCTTCGTTAAAAATTCATTTTACTTGCTTGCAAATGAGGCATTTTGTTTAAAATCCGTTTTACACTGAATTTAATATTGTACCTACAATCATTTTTGTTTGAAAGAATTTGTTCTTCTATTATTTTCCCATTTTCGTAAAAATTCGCTCTATATCCCCTGTTTTCTGAGAATTTTGGGCTGTGAAGGTTGTATTGATAAGAACGAAATACGTTTTACAGTACTAACAGCTCCTGGCTACGATGTCATGGTAACCAGATCTCCAGTGATAGTTGGAAACAATGCAGTGCTTTCCTGTACAGCACGAGATGATCTCAAAGAACACCTCACAGTTGCTTCCTGGTACCGAGACGAAGCCATCCTTCTGCCAGGAAGTACAGACACTGGTAAGTGCTTTTTTATGACATATTTTGAATATTTATTGAGTTAATATATAAGAGTATTAAGCGGATCCTTTAAAATTTACAGAATTACTTCAAAAACAAATAATTTGATTTTAATTGCGTTTATCATTAATAGATCATTAATATGCCCTTAAAAAACTATGTCAAACTTCCAGGGGGTGCGGTAGGTATTTTTAATGACGATTGGTTTGAACGGTACTATTTTCCATTAAATTATTGAGCTTTAATAAAAAATAATAAATGAGAGAGCAAATAATTCTCTGTATTTATTAATAAAAAATAGAAGCAGCAAAAATCTATTTTACATACTCGAATAAAAATTGTATCCGAACACCACATAGCTGTTTTCCATTTCTCTATTCAATTTTCAATTCCAGGTTTTTCCATAAATTTTTTCTACCAGTTTCACTTTGCGATTTACTTTTCTCCAATTTAAACGGTCCTACAAAAAATATATGTGCTAGGGTTTATAGGGGGTGTATAATTTCATTAAATTGTGTAAATCGCACGAACTCACTCGACCGAGCGATTCGTCACTGCGTGAATCGGAAGCATTTTGTCAAACAAGGTTCCGATACTGTATATATACAATAATGGTATACAATAATTTATATATATATACTATATTATTGTAGGTCGAAAATGAAAAAATTTCGAATCAAAAATCGACTAAAATGCCAAATCCAAATTTTGAACATTTTCTGGAATTTCAATTTACATTCCTGCGTCTTATAGTTTTTTAGTGTATTTCTGTGCTAAAAAGCCCACACCTGCTCAGAAAAATGTTAAGTAATTATTGGAGCGATTTCGCTTTCCAGAATTTTTTTATTTTTGACCCACTCTGGTATACCCACCCGAGTACAAGTCATTCGTTTTGGCTAAGTCTTCGTCTAAGAGATAGCCAAGATATAGCCAAGACGTTTTTGTAAGTCTCGCCCCCGGCCGCGAGCGAGACTTTATTTTTGGTTTTAAGCAGAAATTTTCCGAACTCAAGGATACCGACAACAAAAGGCTCTCAATACCATGTCCGCTACATTATATTGCAGATTTAACACCTGCATATAAAAATGACTCCCCTCCCCTTTCTACCGCTGATAACTCGGTTATCAATGTGGCGCAAAGTTTGTTCTTTATGGCGCATAAGAGCGCATTTCAAGATCTTCAAGGTCATGTGATTTATACTTTGATTTTTCAAATGGGGGATTTCTGCCCCCCCCCCCATACATCGGCGACGCTTGATAGAACTCGTACACTTTTGTGGTGCAAAATTTTTTATCGGTGGCGCATTTGAGCGCATTTGGGATGCAATTTAGTTGGCTTTAGAAAATCCGATAATTAATAGTGGGGGGGGGGGGCTGGTGCAAAGAACCTTAAATATTCTCACATTTGGTCAAGAGCAAAGAGTTTTCAAATCTAAAGCTTTTAGATCGAAGGAATTTAAAATGTAAATCATCAAAATTATATAAGTTTTTATTGAAACATTTGCAACTTGCATCACTTTTGATTGTAAATTTGAAAAATGAAAAAGGGTTTAGCTTAAAAGATATTGAACTTAAATTTCTCTAATTTTAAAGCGAGACAGTTCAAAATTCCTTAATTTTAAAAATAAAGCATTAAAAACTATTAAATTATAAAGATTTATACTTTAGAGGTATGTGAGTTTAGACAATTGAGTATTCTTTATTTTTAAAGCTTTACAATTTAAAAATCTTTGTTTTTTAAGATTTACCATTGAAAATTAATTAAATCAGACTCTCTACGATTTTAAATTATGCAATTTTGAAGAATTTTTTCGAAATAGTTCCATTTCACGAATTTTACATTTAAAAATATTTAAATGTAAAGATTTGAAATTAAGAGTTATTCAATTTCAAATATTGACTATTGCAATGTCTACAATTTTAGAGTTATAATTGGAAGTTCCTGAATTATGATGATATAGAATTTAAAATTATTCAGTTTTTATGGTTTGTAATTTAAAGTTTTTAATTTCGAATGTGTGTTTTTTTAATAGTTTAATTTCGAAGATTTATATGTAAGGACTATTCAATATTTAAGATTAATAATATTGAAGATTTATTGATTCAGAATATTTATGGTTTACAATAATTAAAATTGAACTTTTTTCAAAATATCTTAATTGAATTTTGAAGACTAATAAGTCTTTAATTTTGAATATTTGTAATAGAACACTCTTTAATATTTAATATGTATAACTAAAAATAGTTCAATTTTGAATGTTTTTGTTTGCTTTTTTTGGACTAGTTACATTTTGAAGTTTTAAAATTAAAAAATATTTAAAGTAAAAGATATAAAATTGAAATTTATTTAATTTCAAAGATGTATTAATAAAAAATCTTAAATTTGATCAAAAGTTAAGAGTTTTCAATGCTAAATCTTTAAAATTAAAGACATTTTTTATTTAAATCATGAAAATTACAAAATTTTAAGTTTTAAATGATGAAACTTGTATCATGATTAATTTAAAATCTTTTAAATATAAACTCCTTAATGCTTTAATATCAAATATATTTAAAATTCAAAGGTCCATGATTTTTAAGAGTTGAAATTAAAAATTTTGAAATTTTGAAATTATATCTAAAATGGGAGGTTATTTAATTTTAAATATTTATATTTTAAAGGTATTTAATTGTGAACTTTCATATAGAGAAATACTCATATGTGTATGTCATAATATATATGTATAGGGTATTGTTTTTATTTTTATTTTGCAACTTTTTAAATTCAGGGCATCCATACTGAAAGTTTTTGATTTTAAATATTAAAAATTTCAACGATATTTCCAAATTTTTAACTTTCATAAAATTTAACTGCTAAGGAACAAATACTCGTATTTAAAACCCTGAATTAAAATAAAATATAAATCTTGTAGAATATTTTTAAATTCTTATGAAATTTTTAAATTTGCATATAATCCTTACAGAAAATTAAAAACATTGAGGCTTTAAAAACGACTCATTAGGAGTGAAATGGCCAACCTGCTTGTCAGGATTTCCAGAAAGTAAATCTCGTTGGTGTCGAATCCATTTTCTCATCTGAGGGAATTCAACAGGCTTACTATACATTTTGTTTCGGGAATTTCAAATTTCGATAGACAGGTAGAACATTTAACTTTCATGAATTTCTAATACTTACTATCTAAATTTCACATTCGTGGATTTTTATTTTCTCACATTAAAAAAAAATATATATAAATAATTTGAATATTCACTATCAAACTAATTTTCAAATACGAGGAGTTTTTAATATTAAAAATTAAAACATTTCTGAAACAATAATTAATTATTTTAAATTGAAATCGCTTGAAATTAAAAAAAATTTATTTATCCACTTTGAACTGAAAACGTTCCAAATCGGGACGACTGGAAAATCCCGAAGAATGAAATTCTTGACATTGTATAATACCCGAATAATTAAATTCCCGAACAGTTTATAACATTAACAAATTGTAAATGTATTATATTTATTATATATTATTATTATATATATTCGGCAATTATATTTGCCGAATTTGAACAATTAAATTTGTTGATAAATAGTATTTATTTATTAAAGATACAATAATCAAATACTTTTATAAACAAAATAACTGTTTAAATGAGAAAATTTTATGATTGAGAAATTTAAGTATTTTCAAGATCGGTTATATTGAAAATTATTCTGCAATTTTATTCATCGTAAATTTTTTAATTCGGGAGTTTTACAGTGTCCACAATTTTATTTTTCATGATATTTCAGTCGTCCAAAAATTTTTATCCAGAAATATATTTTTCTTAAATATTGCTATTTTATATTCAAATAATAATTTTAGAAACTTTAAGCATCTAAACAAATTTCAAATAATATTTAATTACTGTGTTCTAAATAAATAAATAATATTTATAAAAGAATTTAATTATTTAAATTCGAGAATTTTCTGGTTTGGATGTTTTATAATTCGGCAATTTTCTGTGGAGAATTTTATTATTTCTGATTTTTAGAAATATAGAGAATTTTGTTTTCAGGATTTTTCAGTCTTCCCTCCAAATCAAAAAATTATTTAAAAATGACAAGCGAAAAGGAATTGAACTTACATTTTATTTTGAATTAAAAAATCTCTAAAGTGAATGATTTCAGATTAGAATATCGAAAATAGAAGAATTTTAATAATTTCCGATTATACTATTAAAAAGCGAATCATTCGAAATTTAAGAAGAATCAAATTGTTTAATTTCTAATTAAACACGTTTATAATAAACCACACTTATAATAAAAAATTCAAAGGCGGATTTAACCAAAACCCTTAACATATTCAACACTGAACTTAGCCTTGCCCAAGTTGAAATTTTTTTATTTTAAATTTTCTTATTTATATTTGATTTTTGATCTTAGATAATAATTCTGGAATTTTAAAAACTTTGAAACCTTCAAGTTCACTTTAGTTTACTTTGACAAAGGACCCCGCATAATTTACATTAAAATCCGGCCACTGTCAAATTGGCTGAAATTGCAATATAATATAATTCAAAGCCTCCTGATCAAAACATCCTAATGGGTGCTAGTCCAAAAAATCAAAAGTTTTCGAGATAGGTGGTGCGGAACGCGAAAAATATGACCACAAGCGAATCTAATGTCCCGCTTAAAACTTGGAGATGAGGTGCAGATTTTTCAATAAACTGTGATCAGCACAATCACTAACAATACTACAAATACTGTTAAGACCAGTCCAGCTAATAAGGGCAAGAAAATGACGCTATCCTGGTAATAATAGGCGAAATCATGGTGCTCTCCTGGCAATGTAAATACTGTTCAAAATATTAAAGGTGGAAGACAGTTCAGTCAATGGTTACAAGACTGTAGATAAGTCCAATTATTAAAGGAAAAGCCAGTATAGCTACTAAAGGCAATGTAATGGGACTGCCTTCGCAATGTGAAGGTTTTTCAAAATAATCAAGGCAAAAGACATTCTGACCTACCAAAGATATTTTGTAGACCAGATAATTAAGACAAGACTATAGGTCAGTTCAACCAACAAATGCAAGACATGTTATTAGTCTAGTCGGTTAAGACAAGACTATAAATCAGTCCAATCAACAAAGGAAAGACATGTTATTAGCCCAGTCAGTTAAGACAAGACTATAAATCAGTACAGCCAACAAATGCAAGACATATTATTAGTTCAGTCGGTAAAGACAAGCTTGCCAACGCCGAGCTTTTTATGCAAGCAGGCTTCGCTAATGGCTTATTAATATCTGTGACCTGCATCAATGACATTTTTAAGCAATGCTGTCGTAGGATATTTGATCCGCTGTGGCTCATGTCGTGCATACCCTAAATACCATAATATGCTCGCAATTTGGGCACATGAACCGTCGATTCTAGTTCCAGTTTTACGTGTGCAATAATACCCTAAGATTCGTTCCATTGGTTCTTCATTTGCAAAGTGCTCATTCTCTTGCCTGTTAAAGTCTTCTTCAATGTATGTTATCCATAGTTGGTATTTGGTAACATTTCTGAATCGGGAATACATGCGCACTCTAATGAGTCCACGTTCATCTAATAGTGCATCTATTTGAAACTGTTCAGCCTGTTCTCCTTGAAATTTGTCTTGTATGTAAGCATGTGCAAGCTTTAAATGATATATTCGCATTGTGAGTTTCGTCAGATAATTGAAATCGAGTCTTGGAAAGTAGTTTACATGATTTTTGTTCAATTGAACCCACCGTGTGTTTCTCGTGTGAAGGTTGTCTATTTTAACTCTAGGTTGAATAACATTAGGTGCACGAAACTTTTCTAAAATCCTTTCCGCTACTTCAGCAGTTTCTCCCACCATATCGATTGGCTCTCGATATTTATTGAGATCTCCCATGTTGATGGCATGGTTCATGGAAAGAGTTCCTTCAAATAATTAAAAAACGAATTTTATATGACCATTGCGTGCCTCTACTAGCCACTTTGTATTTGTAATTATTCTAGAGTAATTTTCAGCTTGAGTATTAAGTTGACGTTGACCTGGCTGTAGAAGGGCGGGTATTTTATGATCAATACCCAAGTTTTCGAGCAAAGGTAAAACATCTCTGTAGCCACGATCTACTATGAATATGTCGCCATTTTGAAACTATTCTCGAAGACCTGCAGCATCCATTTGATATTCGTTTTCAAGGATTTATGCATATATACATACGTTCCATCGATGAATGCAATTGTAACAGGATCATGATGGTTCGGATTATAGAGCATATTTTCAAAATCCGTTACGTGTCTTTCTATGTATTGTTCTCTTGTAACTGTGTTTAATCCAATATTGTGAGGAACAAAACGTAATCTCAGTGATCTTCGTACGGTAGTAATAGTCAGACTATCAGCTTGCCTACTAGTAAATCGAAAAATGACTTGTAAAAAATCATCGGATAAGTTTTGACGCATTTCACATAAAAATGTTAGGAGATCCTTTTTTCTCACATAACAAACGTTACCACCAGGTTCAGGCGCAGGATGACAATATGTGTACAGCTTTCTAAACTGATCACTTGTAATTGGACTTATGGCTCTGAATTCATCTTCTGAAAATCTTTCTTCATTGTCAAAATCAGGCTCATCAATTATGGCTGATTAACTTAATCTCTGCTAGAAATTCTGCAGTTCTGTGCCGAATAAACGATGAGGCCTATTTACGAATTCTAATTCGTCCAATAAAATATGCGGTATAAAACCTTAAGTGTCTTAATGCTGAAAGCAGCAGTGAGCTGATTCGGGGACGTAGATATTTTTTATAATAAAAATATTAACCCGGCACTCAACAGAAAGTCTTACGAAATCTTCCAACCGATTGCAAAATATGGAAAATCATGCCTCTCGTGCTTCATTACATTTAGTCTTAAACATTATTCATTCTGTTCTTCTTCACGTATTTTCACGTTAATACTTCGATTGCAATTCACACATATACTAGTATTATCTTGTATCTATTGAGGAGGATGATTAAGTTTACCATGACGAAGAATTGGGATCTGACACTTTTGCGCATCCACTTCTTCAGAAATGCGCACCATTGCGCGAGGTTCTAATCGAACATCACATACATAACATTGTATTATATTTCATCCTGCCATGTTTGTTTTAATTTAGTAAGTATTATGCAAACGTGTTATGCCAACATCAAAACTTAAGTGTACATCCACAGTTTAACCTATGCGATGTAGACACATGTATCTATTGTACTATGTATCTGTTCCGAAGTAGTCTATCTATTGTACGATGTATCTATTTCGAAGTACTCTATATTAAGGAATGAGAATAAATGGAACTTAGCATTTCCTGAAATGAGTACAAACGATGGAAAAGTAGAAACAGCGAATTTCAGAAACAAATGATAATATGAGTGATCGTCTTATGTTGCACAACTACATGACATTCAGAAACAAATGACAATCTGAGTGATCTTTTTATGTTTCACAACAGCATGAAATTCAGAAACACATCACAATCTGAGTGAGCGTCTTATGTTTCGCAACTTCATGAAGGTGCGAAACAAACGACAATGTAAGTGAGCGTCTTATGTTTAAGAACTACAGGAAATTTAGAAAAATTGACAATATGAGTGATCGTCTTTTGTTTCACAACTGCACGAAATTCAGAAACAAATAACAATGCGAGTCAGCGTCTTATGATTAATAATATGTCTTGCCTTTGTTGATTGGACTGATTTATAGCCTTGTCTTAACCGACTAGACTAATAACATGTCTTGCATTTGTTGGTTGAACTGACCTATAGTCTTATCTTAATTATCTGGATTACAAAATATCTTGGGTGGTCCAGAATGTCTTTTGCCTTGATTATTTTCAAAAATCTTGACATTACCAGGGCAGTCCCATTGCATTGCTTTTAGTAGCTGGACAGGCTTTTTTTCCTTTGATAATTGTTCTGATCTACAGTCTTGTGTTCATTGACTGAACTGTCTTCCAACTTTAATATTTTGTTGCCCTAATTAGCTGAGCTGGCCTTACCAGTGTTTCTAGGATTGTCAGTAATTGTGTTGATCACAGTTTACTAAAAAATCTGCAACTCATCTTCAAGTTTCAAGCAGGACATTAGATTCGCTTGTGGTCATATTTTTCGCGTTCAGCCGCACCTATCTCGAAAACTTTTGATTTTTTGGACTAGTATCCATTAAGATTTTTTGATCAGGAAGCCTTGACCTATATTATATTGCAATTTTAGCCAATTTGGCCGGGCCGGACTTTAATTTAAATTATGCGGGATCCTTTGTCAAAGTGAAAACAAAAGTGAACTTGTAGGTGTTAAAGTTTCTGAAATTCCAGAATTATGAATCCAGAATTATTATCTAAGATCAAAAATCCAATAGAAATAAGAAAATTTAAAATAAAAAAATTTCAACTTGGGCAAGGCTACTTCAGTGTTAAATATGTTAAGGGTTTTGGTGAAATCCGACACTTGAATAAAAAAAAAAATTTATTTTTGACTTCCATTCTTGACCTCCTTGCTTTTGAACCAAAAAAATTTTATTTTGAGGCCTTAAAAATTAAACAGTCTTACATTCTACATTCAAAACTATAATTAGAAATTTAGGGAAGAGACAAGGTTAATCTCAAATTTCCGGCTGAATGCACATACATGAAGTATATAATTTAATAATTAATTACATTGGAAAATTAATTTTTTTGTTAATCCTTAATTTCAGAATTCATTGATCTTAATACGTTATTAAAATATTTGAAAAGATTATAATGTTTTCAAATTAAAATTTCTTGATTTTCATTTCTTCTTATATTAAATCTTTTTTTAAAGAATAATAAACCATTTGGAGTTTTTCGACATTTAGTGACAGCTAAATTTATTTATTAGCAATTTGAAATCCGACAGAGGAACTAATTCATTACGTGGCATAGATAAGCCGAAAAACTACATCTGAAACGGATCAAGGTATGATTTTATTTTATTTCTTAGGAAATAATAATAATATATGTTTTTAATATTTTGATTGGCAATTAAAATTATAAAATTCTGTTAAAAGTTTTGCACTCAAGAGTAGGGTTTTAAAATATACTCTCGCTGAAGGTGTATCTCAAATGAGAAAGAATATTTACATTTTTAAGAAGAAGCTTTTTCCCAGAACTCCTTAATCTAAATAATAAAGCCATACCTTAGAGAATATTTAAATATTAATTAATGCAAACCCAATTCGCTAGGTCATCAGGAAGACTTGAAAACAAATTATGGAAAAGTTCTTGCCACTTTTCCCTCGCTGGGCTAATCACCTAAAAAGTGTAACTAACTTTATTTACGATTAATAGCCTCTTTCCTGATAATCTCCCGATTCTGTCTCTTTGAGGTTCTAATCTGTTTAGTTCGTCTAGCCAAGAATTATGTTTTATAATTACCTTGCACTATAATTAATATCTAAAGAATATTATCTTATAGAAATATTAACCGTCTCTTTTCGTTTCGATATTTACAATAGTTCTAGTAAATATTATCAATATCATTAATAAAATGCTGTAATTTTTCTACCTATAAAAAGTAGTGTAAGGAAATGTCTCAAAAACCTCGCACTCACTGTTGCTGAAAACGTAACTGGATTTTTAATTATTTCACTTTCCTAAAAGAATAAAACGAAATGTCATTAAATGAAATAATTATTTTCAATTGCTGTTAATTCCTAAATACCAATCGATTGATTATTGGAAACTCTACGGTTTTTAAGTAATTTCAGTAGCTAACTTGTAAAAAATTATGAGGCATTTCAAATGATTTCGAAAAATATCTAGGATTTTACATACATTTAAAATGTTTCAATTCATTATGACGGATTTGAAAAAGAGGAAGTTTTTCAAAGCACTTTGAATTATTTTCAGTAGTTTTATGGGATTTCACGCTCTTTTACAAATTTTTAATTAAATATGCCAGACTTTTTAAAATTTTGAAGTTTTTTCAAAGTATTTTAATTTGTTATGAAGGATTCTATGGAGTTTCAGATAATTCTATAGGATTTAATGAAATAAAAAATTGCAATAAAACAAAAAAATATAAATATTTCACGAGTATGTGTGTGTGTGTGTGATTTTAGAGCCTTTAAATAGGACAATTGACACTAATAATTGTTTTCATGTACAATTTAATTAATAAGACAAGCAACTTTAAGGTTATTTACATTATTTTTCGGGAAATATAATTTTGCCGTTTTTCTCGTAAACGTACAAACTTTTGTAGTCATATTTTTTCATATCTTTCGTTCATTACAAAATACTTATTATTATATCCTTGAAATATAAAAATGTTCGTAAAAAAGGAAAAAATGTCGCTACGTTAATTTATAAAATGGCTCAGTCTGGTCGTCCCAAAAATGTTGTGGGAGTTAGAAATGGGGATTAACTAATCATTCCGAATATTCGGGACGACTAGCCAAACTTATTAAAAATACTTCACGATTCATCCCCAATTTCGGGACGACACACTTGGTTAAAAAATACTTGCTTCCTTAGTTTGCATGTTAAAAAACATATTTCATTAGAAAGCTTGTCCTAAAAATTTCGCCTGCAGGCTAGCATGATTTGAAAGTTGCAAAATAAATACATTTTCTAGATTTTATGAGTTATTCAACCAATTATTACAAAAAAAATTTGTTGCAATAATTTTACAATTATTTAAATAATACCTGTTTATTCAAGTATACAGTTTGTCTGAGAAATGTAGAAAAAACATTTTATCCCACCAAATGTTCGACACATTTTAATATTTGTAGGTACTAATTTGTGTTACAAGGATATTGATAAAGTTTTAAAGGAATATAATTTTTTTAAGCAATTTTATTTTGCTCAAATATTTAATTTTGTTTGTGAAAGATTGAAACATTTTAAGGTACTGCTTTTTCCTAAGAATACTCTGAAATGTTTAAATAAACAAGTAAAATTGAAATTTGTCACTTTTGGTGTATTCTTTGGCGACCCATTAGTGTAATTTAAAGTCATTTGTTCGAAACAACTTTGTTATGAGCCTACAACGCCCCTTGAAAAATGAACTATGTAGCCCTTTTCCGAATGTTGTCAGCTGGTGACATGAATGAATGACGCACAATGTTTCCTCTAACCGTACAGTTGGTAAAAATAATGACACCAGATGTCACTGTAGTTCAGACCGAACCACATTTCACTTTAACCGTCAGCTAACTTCACTTCGTTAAAACTGAGGGGGATACAATGGACCAAATGCATAAAACAAAACTTTATTTTTGTAATATCTGCGTGATGAATTATAATTACTAGCATTTTATTATGTCATTAAATAGTTCGTAACAAATAAAAACAATTTTTCAAATACACTTATATAGAAAAAAATAGTTTTTACGAAGATATTAGCAAAGAAGGGCAAAAATGGACCTAATCCCATGCATTTGGTCCATTATTTTCCCCTCAGCTATTCCCCTTCACGACTAACTTTTCGAACGGCCCTGCAGTCTCTTAAAATGATAATTTCGTATAAAATATCGTACATCGCTCATAATGTTACACACGTCTTTTTGCGTGAAACTCAATATTCGCAGGAATATTGTCATGAAATAATCGAGCGCATCGAGCGCGTGTTTGCTGGCTAGTTGAATTAAATTCTAAGAAATTATTTTAAAAAATGCAACATGATTTAATTAAATGATTCTAAACGTGAATGATATTGATATAACAGGACAAAAAGGCATGATTAGCTTAAGTTTAATGAGGCGTTGTACATTTAGGAGAACATTGTGGTCGCTTTAATGAGTTTACTCTAGACGTAATCCACGCGTGAATGAATCTCCAGGCAATTTGCGAGGTCATACATATATCTGGCTCTCACAAGAAGACAAGTGGCGGCTCTATATAATATAATGCGTTGTGGCGATCTGTGTCGGTTGAGATCTAAATTTTAGTACCTGCCAAATGCAATTCCAGTAACAAAGTAATGTCCCTAGACGCCCCAATGAACCTGCAAATATGACGCACACACATATACACACATACAGAGACAAACACATATTGTCATTTTGATGAGATTTCATTTCAAATCTACATACTACACATCAAAATCTTCACTTCACATCTTCTAGAAAAAAATTAATGGCTTTTCCCTTAAGGATGTACACTACGTACAATCAATCTCAAAACTCGCCAATATTTAAAATGATTTAGAAAATCGACAAAAATGGATCTATTATTGATTTCTGGAAATCTTGACAGACACTTCTGAGTGTACTTTAGAAAAAATAATTCAGGTAAAATTGTTTATTTAACAGTAGTTATTTGGTGTTTTAGTTTTTACTTTCTCTTAAGGGAAAAGTTACAATTCTTATTTAATTCGATTGATCAAGGCCTCATTTTACTCTTGGAACGATTCTCTGCCATTCTATATGGGTAGCGTTAATTAAAATTTAATTGTTTATAGCTTATAACAATAATAAATGTCTGCTTTCTAAATTAATGTTCTTAAATAAAATCCACCCAAATATAAATTAAAAGCATGCTTTGAAGAATAAACTGAGACCTTGATCATTAGGATTGAATAAAAAGTGTAACTTTTCCCTAAACAGAAAGGAAAAACTAAACCTGTTAATAGCTACTGTTAAATAAAAAATTTTAACCAGAATTTTTTTTCTGAAGTTGTCTTAGAAGCCTCCGTCAATATTTACAGAAATTAATAATAGATCTATTTTTTTGGATTTTATAAAACATTTTAAAGATAGGCAACTTTTGAGATTGATTTTACGTAGTGTACATCCTTAATAAGAAATGCCCAATTCAAAGCAGCTTTCAAAGTACACAAAACTCTCGCTTTCAATAACCCCGTTTTCTGCCTCCCTAAAACTACTGGTACTGGTACTGCTCAGAGGAGCAGGGCGAGAGTAGTAGCGACTGTCGACTTACAAGGGTCACAGCGCAAGTACTCAATCAAGTATATTGCGCAATATCATGCATTCTAATTTTAAACGTTTCAGACGGCCCTGACTGCTTAAGTTTGGATCCCCCCGAATTCAGTCCAAAGCTATTTGCAGAAAATCCCCGGCACTGGACTGAAAACAAGAGTTTAGTGTGATTTTTGTTTTATATTTTTCATGTTAAAAAGACTCGGGGGTGGATGAAGAGGTGGATAAAAAAACTTTTAAAGTCATAACATTGATAAATAGTGAACAAGTAGGGAAAGTATCGCATATCAAATTAAAGCTGGAGCATTCGTTTTAAAAACAACAATTCCGTCACACGAAATATTTTTTTTCTGAGGTTATAAAAATATTATTTTTTAAAATTTTTTATAAAATTCAAAAATATTTTTTAAGATCTCAGATGTGTCCAATCAAAATTTGAATAAAAAAAGTTTAGTTTAACCAAGTAGTTGAATTTATAACCAAAAAAGAATAATTTCCAATGATAAATATAATACATAATTGATATTTCAATCAGAAAATATTTTAATGTGAAATAAAAAATAGTTTCATTCTTTCAAAGATACATAAATACATACATATTTACTTAAAATTAAGTAGTTCAATTTTCATTTAGAAAAATTAATTTTTAATAAAGCAGAAGAATCTTCTACCAAATTTAAAAAAATCAATTATGAAGATGATATATCTACTAGAAATAAGAATTTACAACAACATATATCAATTTTCAACGAAATTCTAAGATTTTCTACAAACTAAATAATTCTTCAACTAAAATTATAAATATTTAACAACAAATATGAATTTTCAACATAGTGTTTTAATCAGGTGGGTCAATTTTCAAACAAACAGATGCATTTTTATGCTAAAAAGGGGATACTTCCAACAAAATAGTTACATTTTCAATCAAAGAGATAAATTTGATAATAAATTAAAAATCTTATACTAAAAAAATAAATAATTAACAAATGAATTTAACTTACAACCAAATAGTTGAATTCTCAAGTAAAGCAGATTATTTTTAACCAGAAACACGAGTTTTTCACCCAAAATATCAATTTTCTGCGAAAAAATAAATTGTTTACAACTTAGTTCAACTTGTAACCAATAAGTTGAATTTTCAAATATTTTTTCTTAAATATTATTTATCAGATATAATATTAAATATATTTTTATTTTAAATATTCTCCTAAAATAATTTTTAAACAAAATTTTAATTTTAAGTTTCTTCAAAACTTTTCAATATCTTTTAATGATTCATATTTTTCCTACAGTGTTTTCTTGCAATCTTTCAGAATACAAAAATTGATCCCAAAACCTTCTATATTTTTTGTGCATTTTTAGAAATCTTTTTAACTGTATTAAAATGTTTTTGAATATTCACATAAAATTAAATTATAAATATTCTTATGTACCTAATCTTTACAAATACATATAACCTTATTTCAGTATAGTCAAGGAGTTATAAATAGAATCTTTCTATTATATTCAAAACATGTGGTTAAAAATTTAAGAATTTAATTCTTGCCTTTATTATTAAAAAATCATTTACAAACAAGCTTTTCTATTTTAAAACAAAAATTTTGAATTAACATTTATCATTTGTAAATTCACGCAGTATGCAACCAATCAGAGTTTCGAAAGCAATGTTTCCGCTATTTTCAAAATAAATGTTTGATAACATCTCTTTTTCTAAATAGAATTGATCCTATGTTTTTAAAAAACATTTTGCAGTTTATTCAGATGGTACTTTTCTGATATGAACTGAATATTTACATCTTAAGTCTTTTCGGTCTATTTTCAAAGGACACTGTGTATACATTCATGAAGCAATAATCCAAATACGTTATTTAAAAACATTTTTTCACATATACAGTGACTATTTTTTAATATATTATACAAATTGTAAAACATGTTTTCGATGAAAATTATCATAATTAATTATAGGGCAGTTTTGAATCCAGGGGTTTAAAGAATTGAAAAAACTAAAGTATGTGATTCAATTCCTTAAAAAATAATAATCCGTCAGCAGACATAGTTCTCATCGGTGTGTGAAAAAAAAATTATTTCACAGTTTCTGGATTAAATAATAACAAGCAAGAGTTACAAAGGCTGATTAAACAACTTTTTTTTTAATATTGTTACTTCTAGAAAAATACTACACAACTTTTTCTTTTAAAACCTAGTGACTTTTTCCCATTATTCAGTTCGTACTAATATATATCTACCTAGTATTGATCTCCTCTATTCATGTTTAGAATACTGCCAATGTTGATTAAAAAAATAAATTAAACGTTTTATAACTTGATTTTAAACAATTTAAATTTGAGGCATTTAAAAATGACAGACTTCAAACTCTTCCCTATTTCCCTCTTTTCCCCTATTTTAAAGAATCCTCTTTTTCTCCTGCTTTCCAGGAACTTCCCCTTTTTCTTTTTATTTCGCTTAAATTCGAACTGAATTAATATAATACCTTAAGAGAATACAACTATATTGTTTGAAATTTCTTTCTTTTTTCTAGAAAAGTCTGCTATTATAATTTTCATTTAGAAGTCAAATTTTTTGGTTTGGTGGAAAATTGAGTGGCCAGAAACGAAAAGGGTCCGAGCGCTCGAAAACGCGAAAAAGTTTTGTCCAAACGTCTTGTTATATTAAAATTTCGAAATTCAAAAAATGAAATTTATGAAAATATTTTGTTGTAGAGAATGACAAGATGGAACTTTCTTCCCTTTAGAGTTTTTCAATCCGATTTATATTTTCGATAATAAAAGGGAAAAAGTGATTAGAAAATGTTGCCAAAT
>JAAAKG020133236.1:0-14234 GCA_010014905.2 Druon quercuslanigerum
ATCGATTCAAAAAATCGATTAATCGGACCCTTTGGATCGATCTTGGCAGAATCGAATCGAGATCGAACATCCCTAGTGGGGAGAGCAGCAATACCACTCTGAGGCGATGCTGCAACGCTTTTTCCTGAACGTGCGCGCCCGCCTTCGTGATTTTGATTTATGCTTTTATTGCTTTTAACTAAAAACTGTAATATTTGTTTAAATTGCGTTATTATCTTTCTTTTTTCATGCACAGTTGCTCGACTGATTCAGATAACCTTGAAGTTTTTCCGAGGCAAAAGTCTTATTGTTCCATGTGATTCTAGCCTGAATAATTGTAGTAATGTAGTTGCTCAAGGTAATCAAATCAAAATTTAAATATAGTTTTACAAAGATCTAGTGTACAATTTCATGAGGAGCACCTGCGTTTTCCTTTTTAATGCAACAGCGCTCCTTCAACTCGGAATAAGGAGTCTCCACCAGTTCGTTTGAGGGGTTCTCCCAACACGGGCGCGCCATTCACCCAAACGAAGCATGCCGCTGCAGTCTGCACTAGCCTTGCGGTGGCTCTGCGTGCTTGTTCGTAATAAAGCGGCTTTCAGAAATTTTTTTCCGTGCAGACTAAAATAATTTGGCCCTCTGAATCAGCTGTCTCTCGACGTGTGCTTATCGTTTACACTGGTGATCCTTTGGAATTATGATGTCAAGAACAAGCAAAATACCTGATAAGAAACTTCTTAAAGGTGTCACACAGGATTCAACCAAATGCGGCCAAGCAAAATATAAGAAGGCGGTTACTGGAGCAGGAAAAACGTGTGCAGGTTGTGATGCTGTATATCACATTAAGTGTCCTGAGACGTTATAATCTTTTTCGAATGGCACATTTGCCCGGCGCTGTGGCTCTGACTCTGAATCTCCGCCCCGAAACGATAATACTAGGGGCGTAGCTACCGCCGTATCAGCTGTATCAATGATACGGGGCCCCCGAGGTTCAGGGGGCCCCAAATAATAATTAATGGATGATGTTTCTGTTCATTTTCCTGAAAAGGGCTCACCCCAAGAAATTTTTATACAGGGCCCCGTCAGGGCTAGCTACGCCACTGGATAATGCCATCAATTCAGAGAATTTACGTGATATGATCAAGCAGTGTATGAGTTTTTTTTATTTGATTATCAAAATGAATAGCGAGCTGACTTCTCGAAGATTCAAATATCAAATGATGATGTTCATTCCAAAATGGATGTAGTTTCCGGTAAAATAGGCATATTGAATCATTGATTAATAGTGTGAGTGAGCAAGTCTCAGATCCGGAAGAATAGCCACAGAATTTGAGGCTGGGATCTCTAATCTCCAAACAAAGATAGTGAACATGGAGGGTGAGAGAATCAAAACTTGTATCGAGTACCGAGTGAACGGAAAGGATAATCTACAGAGTAGCCTCATGTTATCCACATAGTATGCCTTCCGTATCATGCAACAAAAACTCAAATAAAAACAGTAAGATCAACTTTTAAACTGGCGAAATTCGAATTCTACATTAAAATTCCTATTCGAAGGTCACGGAGATGATGTGTTCGAAGTGTAGCAATTAATAGGCGTTATAGGTCTTATATTTTTAAGCCTATAACGCCTATTGACTGCTAAACTTTAAACGCATCATCTTCGTGACCTTAGAATGGGAGTTTTAACGTAGAATCCGAATTTCACCAATTTCAAAGTTGATCTTGCTGCTTTTTTTAGTTTTTGTTGCATGATACGGAAGAGATACTATGTGAATACCATGAGGATACTCTGTAGAGTATCCTTTCCGTTCTCTCAATCCGCTAGGATGGATTTAAAGAGATGCTAAACTCGGAATCGAATTTCGATCCAGATTCAAATAGAGCATCGATTATTGATTTTGTAAACTCTATTGTACCAGATGTTAATTTAAGAACCTCAGTTATCCAACTCTTGGGTTGCTTTTTGCAAGCACTGATAAATCCTAGAGCCGTCAAAGTAAAACTGAATTCAGAGGATATGGCTACAATAATTCTCAAGTTTTGAGGTACCAACAAGGAGAAATTCAAGGACCAACCTATTTACAAGTTGATTTATGTCATGGCGAACAAAACAATTCAACAGCAGAAGGAGATCAAAAAAATCACAGAGAAGCTACAGCTAAGGATCCAGAACCTAGAGACAAATCTCGTTATTCGATACCGAAATAACAGGCCTGTTATAGTGAAGCAAGACCGCTGGGCATTGTCGAGCGGAAAAGTTGTTTCGTTTATATTTTCTACAAAAATGTAAGGGGTCTAAATACGAAACATTAGAAAGCAAATTGTGTTCCCGATGTGGCTTCATATGATATCTTAGTTTCAGCAGAGACCTGGTTACAAGCTGCGGTTAATTCTCAGGAATTGTTCTCTGGTGATAGGATTTTTATTCTGCGAGATAATCCAGTTGGGTAGGAGAGGTGGCGAAGTGCTTATGGCAATTTTCTCAGATTATACAATATCGCATATTGATCTAGCTACCACCGAATCTTTCGTCAGAGCGATATTTCTTATTTCTACATACTATTGTGTAGATAATCGAATTATATTACCCTATATTGCAATTATTGGTAACTTTAACTTCCTTTGTTTTGAATATTATCACCTCAGAATATCACATGATGGCCTAGCTACGTTAATTGATAATTACATGGCATCACTTATTCTTCACCAGTATAACGTTATACGAAATTTCTTGAGTCGATTTTTTAATCTGGTTTTTGTGGAGATACATGGCGCGGTGGAACGGGCTTTGACCCAATATGTAGCTGAAGATTTATATCGCTCAGCGCTATCCATCTCCTTAAAGTTGTTAATAAACCCCTATGGCTCTACCGGTAACTTCACTATATACATAAATAATATAAGATACCACTTTCAAAAAGCTAACTTAACAAGTCCATGTATCTATTTGGTGAACTATGACTGGTATGAACTAACTAATTTTACATCAGTCGAAGATTCTAGCAGTTATTTTTGAGTTATTATAAACAATGCTTTTGAACTATTTATACCTCGCTTTCTTAATACACGCAATACCAGCAACTGTTTCCCTCCTTGTTTAAAAACTGTCATTATTAGAGATACAAAATTAAAAGATAAGTTTTTGAGGATAAGTCGGAAGGGTAATTCACACTATCTCGAACAACAGGTTCACACACTAACGCTAAGCATAAAAGCAGAGTCAGATCTGATCTCGAGAACTAAATTACTAAGATAATGACAATTTATTTTAAGTCAGCGTATTGGAAGTTAAAAAAGCGATAGGTTTGCTCAAGAATACGTCCACAGCTGGTATTGACGGCATCCCCGTCTCTCTTATACGGAAACTATATGTTCATCTGACGGAACCACTATAAAGAATTTATCATCTAGTATTACACTCTATAATCTTTCATTGATAGTGGAAAACCGCGAGAATATATCCTGTTTTAAAGGGAGGAAAAAAGTAAAATATTCGGTCGTATATGCCTGTAGCAATCATAAATAATTTTGCCAAAGTATTAGAACTTTCTATTATCAAAACACATTGTACTTAATAAATTGTTAGTGTTAAATCTACCAAGAAATTTTGCTAATCTGATTATAGATTATTTGTCGGATAAGTCGCATAAGGTGCAGTATTGTGGCCACTCTCTTAAAACGTGCATTCCAACCTCAGGTGTTCCTTAAGGATCTGTACTTGGACCCATTATATTTAATACATATGTAAATGATGTGGTGCCTCGATTAGATTGTTACATAATATTCTTTGCGGATGATGTTAAAATATTCAGAGTCATTAATTGTCTGAGTGATACTCTGAGTCTACAAGCAGATCTTAATTTAATAATGAAATGGTGTGCTGAAAGTATGTTGATGCCTAATCCTGCCAGAAGTTAAATTTTTCGATTCGACGAGGGTATGCATACATTCATTACGATAATTTAACAGAGAAAGTGATTTTAAAAAAAGTAGTGACAATTAAGAACCTAGGGATCTTGTTTAATGATAGCCCCAGCTTCACTTCTCATGTCCTTGAAATAGCTTCTGTGACTATTAAAGCATTACGGTTTGTTATTCGATCCTCTAAAAACTTTAAATCTGAGCCCACATTAAAAACACTGTTTAATGCGTTTGTTCGCTCAAGGCTTGTATGCGCCTCTATTGTTTGGGGACCAATGTTCATTAGATATTAGAATGAACTCGAATCTGTACAAAAGAAATTTCTTAAATACTTAGTCTTTATAAGAACAGATAATTATCTGCAGTGCCTTGCGGATTATTTACAGTTGTGCAATAATTATATTTTTCTAAAGTAGGAGAAGACGCAGATTTATACCTGTGCAATGTTTTTGCACAATTTGTTGCAGGCCGATTCTACGCAACCTTTCTACTTGTCGCTTCCTAATAGGCCAGTGGGTTTTAATTCACCCATATACGTCATGTGTAATTACCTTAATTTGATGTGCAAACATTCTGAGGCTGAAATTTATATTTCTTGTATTATGGCGACCGATTTCTCCAGAGAACCAGAGACTCCAGTGACTCAGATTGAGTTAATGGAACTCTAATTTTAATTATACTTTCATTACTAGATATTAAGACATAACGAATGTATTAAATAGGAATGTAATCTTGGTTTTCCGTTATGGTCATTTGACTGTGGGCATAATAATAATATATTAAATCAAATACAATATTTCATTAAATTGATTTTATCTGTCAAATAAGATTTTTATTTAACTTATAAGTCTTGCATACAAACTTTCTTGCAGATTCATTATTACTTCTTTCCCTACGTCAGAAGCTTAAAAATACTTATAATCCAAGAGAAAGCCAAATAAGTTAAAAACAGTTTATGGCTTTATTGTACTATTTTTAACTAAAAATTATTCCCTTATTTTGACCCGATATACCTGAATTTCAAAAATAACTGTAACAAAGTATAATTCTGTGTTGGAACATTTCAAAAGGAATTACAATTTTCACTTGGGACGGGGAATTTTGAAAACAATTATGATTTGGGCTTGCAAAAGGAAATTTTCTGGAAAAAGTATGATTCACAGAAAAAATCTTTTTACCTGAGGCAATGTAATATTTGTTTCATTTTAAGTTGCATTTATTTCGACAAACTACTACTACTTTGTCTAAAAACAAATCAGTCTTTTGATTAAGTCAAGGACTTGATTCTTGGAATCGATAAATATTTCGTCGACTTTGTCACATGCTTCTTCTGAACAATTAACTCGCAAATTCGGATTTAGAGTATGCTTCTTTAACCCTAGGAATTGCGTATCTCAATTGAAAAAGACTTTTACTACAGTCAGGGCCTTCAATTTGCTAATATTATACTGACTAAAATAAATATAAATTTAAAACAATAATTTCATACATTTGGTTTAAATAAAAATTTATAGAATGAATTCAGTACGATCTCTCAGGAAAAACTCTCAGTGTATAGTATAGCATGAGTTCACAACCCTATCAACCAATTTCTAACGAATGCAATCTTTTAACGTATTTAAAAGCCTTGGGTTTGGTTCCTTTGTTAATTTTTAAGTTTTATATTTAAATAAAAAATAAGGAACATTCTAGTATAATTACTGTTAGTTTTGCCGTATTTAGACCTAACTGGAACATTACTTTTCAATATGAAATTATAAGCTAATGGTCTGATGATAGTAATCATTTTTTATTGAATTCTACATAGTTAGGTTATTATCTTAAATTACATTACATTTACACAATCTCCGCCAAGAAAATACCCGGCTATTCTAAACTAAAACCCTAGTGTCTGCGCTACATATCTGCTCTATATATGCACTAGTATTCACCTACAATATTTGTTGTTTGTAGTAGACAATGAAAATCGCAGTAAAACCCGTCTATAGTGCAGCGGACTTAAATTCAACCTAGCAGCTGAACAAATCATGTCTGACTGCGCAATTTTCAGACAGTACAACCCCTGCTTTTTGCAAAGTCAGTCTACGAACCCACCGAGATTCGAATTCTCGTTCCACCGGTTTTTAATAAAAATATGTTATAATTAGATTGCTTAAACGTCTAAAGTCGTCATAACATTATCTTTTGGTTCTCCTGACTCTCTTGATCCCTTTCAAATTTTTTTGTCTCTGTAAATGAAGTAATATTGAAATTAAGAAATATTTGTATCTTATATAAAATACAAATAGGAAACAATCAGTAAAAGTGTATACGAAATTCGTGTGTAAACTTTTAAACGAACTTACTTGCTTTGTTAGATGGGTCCTTCGTAGCTGCTGAACTTGCAAGTTTCAAATCTGAAGCACCTTTCTCTATTTTGGATGTCCTATTTCCTCTGCTTGTTTCGTAAGCTCTGGGACAGTTGGCATGAAAATCCTTAACCTTTACACTGAAAAATTCATTTACATAATTTTTTACATTAAAATTATTAGCAATAGAATCTAAAAAGCATTCTGAGAAACCTGGTAATTTAACAAATAAATATTATATTAATGATAGAAATTTTTTATGCTATATGCTCCATAAGGCATCTAAATTAAAAAATAAAGGTTGGTGATTTTGATCAAATTTTGTAAATATTAACTACTATTTCAAACAATGCACTCAAAAAAAACATTTTCTTTAACAAACAAAGAACTTTTTCTTTGGCTATACATAAACATTTGGGTTAAGTGAAACAAATGCTATTTTATTTAACAAAATATTTGATTGGCTCAACCAATTTTTTTTTTGTAAATCAATCAAATAATCTATCTACCGAAAGATTTGGGTAAAACAACAACAAAATTTAGTCTGGTTAATCATATATTTAATATACATACAAAAACCATATTCGCTTTTCGCATTTCACAACAAATATTAAAGTTGAGGAAAAGAACAGCAGCTTCGCATAATATAGCTTTTGAAAAAGTTTGTAAACTATATTTGTTTTCTTGAATTTTTGTATACAATATCTTATTATATAATTGCTTGCAGCTTTTTAATTGAGATCTCGAATTCAATAACTCGTTTCAAAAATTAGTATTAAAAACTGAAAAAAAATCGTGAATATCAATAAGACATGAAAAACGTATATTGCAACTTTGTCGAATATTATTAAAACTCATTTGAATTTAGTGAAAATACAAAGTATGCTCTAAAAATGACTACAAAATAATTAAAAGTTGGACATCACTTTTGGTGATGTAATGATGTGATGCAATGCGGGAAGAATATTAAATTTTAAAATTTTTTATAAATGGTTTCTGAATTCTCAATGTATAAATACCAATAACATTTTTAAGCTCATTACATACAAAATCACAAAAAATTATATTAATCAATTTCATTTCTTCGAATATACTCATAGACAGAAACTACCAGCAAAACTAGGGTTAAAAACTTCATTATGGACGTGTAAGTATATAAATATACTATAAAAAGCAGAAAGTAATAAAAAATAACGACGTTTATTTGATTCAAATAAAGTTTTGGCTTTTCCTTCAGTTTACCAGTACTGCTTTGAAATGGAAATATAAAAATTATTCATATACACATTATCTATTTTACCTTACTATATTGTCACTCCGATAAAGACTGTCAGAGCCTTCTCACTAATTTTCCCCGTCCAACTTTTTTTATCTCAAACGAGAAGTGTCAACATTAAATAAAAAATTAACTCTTTATTATAACGATTAAAAATTTAAATTTCATTGAAAAAAATTCTAACCTTTACAGTACCAGAATGCTTTAATAACTCTAGAAATATTATATTAAATTTTAATGAATCGTTCCAAAATTTTAAAAACCTACTTCGAATTTTTTTTCTTCAACGAAGAAAAAATTTTCTTGGTTATACGTACATAAAAATTAAGTTGAAATGTTAACTGAAATGTTGTGCGTAAAAATTTGTTACGCTTCAATAACTGATTTAGGTAAACTTTACATCATCTTAAATGAATTTTCAGGGACTCATAGAACACAACTAATTTGTTCATTATTTCACTTATTCGTTATAAAAAAAATTTATAAACAAATTAGAAAATAGTCTTATATGCGGTAAAAAAATCTGATTGCTAAAAGTACTTCATATTAATGTAGGAATGACACTTAAATATAAAAATAATTGAAAAGTTTATAATAACCAATTCACATTACAGTTATATTTTTATTAACAAATTAGATGAACAAATTCAATATCTCGCCCTTTCGCAAAGAAAAAAACATTTTTGCACTGGAAATGTTTTAAGCTATTGGACGAATGACTGCTAGTCACTTAATATATCGTCGATTATGTTTGGTAAGATTTAAGAATCTGAATATTTATAGAACTGACTTCTTCCAAGTGAAACTGCCAACATTTGGAATTTTTTCTCTGAATTGCTTATGAGATTTAAGTTTTTAAATTCTACTAAACATGATCAAAGATACATTTTTAGGACTATCCGTAGCCATTCTACCGATTAAAGAAATTTAAAATTTGATAAAACTTTGAATTTTAATATTATTATTATATTCAAATTCTCAAGCTGCATCATTTATCCCAAAAAATAAACATTTTTACGATTTACAAACTAGCAAAAATAATCGAATAAAAACAAATAATTTTGTGTTAGTAATAAAAACAGTTCTGGCGCAAATTTTGCATAAAACTATCATATTGCATATTTTATGTTATTTTCCAGGCTCACTACAAGACGATTGGGGTGTTTAAAGTAAGATTTGTTGGGTGAAAATTATTTTCTGAAAATTCCTGAAGTCTTAAAAGATGGCTTCAAAATAAAAAGTTTTGAGAATTGTTTAAAATAGTTTCTAAAGTATGCATACCTAAATATTTACAGCTTGCTTCCTCTCTCTTCTTTAATTGCTATTGGAAAAAGGCGAAAAACTTCTTTTCTCCTAGTTTGGATTTCTTCTAAGCTATTTCGTGTTATGCAACTCGAAGTCTGTGCGTTGTTTAAGAATTTAAAAAGTACTTTGATGTTTGGATGTGGTGACGGACACGCAGCATTGAATTTCGAATGGAAGGATTCGCATCCGTTCGTTACTCGACAAAGATCTGAATTAGCTGACGCCCAAACATGAGAAGGAAAGAGTGCCTTCATTCCATTGTAGTTTTTCACCAAGTATATGATGAAATTATCCAATCGTATACCTTCTGGCCGAAAAGCGACCAAGTCCATAAACCATTCCCTACTTCCTCGTGATCCAGATACTTCAGTCCAAATACACATCTAAGCCAATTTCCAATGACTGATCCGTTATCTCTGTATTCGCGACTTAACCCAAGTTGTTGAATTTTCCTCCACCAATATAGAAAGTAATACAAAATTAGAAAACAGTTTTTTTTCAAGTTTTTGTTTTAAAAATATGTCTTCGGAACTGTGTGTGTTTTTATGAATAAAAAAATATACTAATGTCATCAAAATCACTAAATTTATGAAAGTTAGAGAAAAACGATCAAAACTTCCACTTTAAAATATCTCCTAAGTTTTTGAAATTTTTCAAAAATTATTTTAGGTTTTCCTTAGATAGTTGGACATGGAATTGCTCAATGGTAATAAAAACAATTGGTGATATGTTTCAAAAGATTATGTCTATATTATGCAGTAAGAATTGTGAATTTTTATTTTTGAAACAGCACTTTTTTCTCACAGTTTAAATTAATAAGCTAAAAAATTTTAAGTTTCTGATATGCAGTACTAAAATTATTTACGTTCGCATTGTCAAAAATAAAAGAATGTTTAATTTTACTGATAGACCAGTCGCCAATAACACTTATGTATGCACTAAAATAACGATGCAGTAACTTTGGATCTGGTGCAGCAATTTCTTAAACAATTTTCTTATAAAGTTACATTATTTCTCAAGAAAACATTTTTCTAAGACTGTTTAATTTTGAAAATATAAATTGAACTTTTTGTAATTATTATATCTTAACGGCATATTATTAAATTCGTGTAGAAAAACAATTTAAATTTCTGCATTTACCTACCATGACTGCCCCAGATGAATTCGGCACCCAGTGATGTTCACACGCACAAAAACTCGTTTCAGGCCCAAATGCATGTATATTTCAAAATCAAAAACAACATTTTTGGCTCCAGCTTGTCCAATCCCTTGCTTTGACATTTATTCTTTTAAACGTGAAAGACTTCAGCGTATGTCCTTTCCGATTTGTTCGACAATAGGCAGAAGACAAGTAGAATGTATTGTCCATTGACATAGGAGTGTAACGTTAATAATTGCAAAAAATGTTTTTCACAATACTGAAACGTGCTATCGGCAAGGAAAATCTCCTGATGTTCACACAGAAATTTAAGATTGTTATCCGAAGAAAAATTAATAATATTGTTAATTCTGTCGTTATGAAGCAGGAAATTTTCTCCTCGAACATCTTTTATGTCAGTAGTGTCCATGTGCACATCTATTGTTGATTTCGGCTGGTTGGGCATTTTCGTCGATTTAGATTAAGCGATGTTGTTGCTTATTCTCCCGACATCTTTTCGCGTGAGTAATTGGACAGAGTTTTCATCCAATTCCTTGTGGATCACTTTAGACGACCTCTCGCAAAAATAATGATCTATCTTCGTTTTGATGCTGTTGTTAATGGTATTTCTGTTTACTGTTTTGTCGTCATATGGCTCGTGCTTATGGTCGCCCATTTTTCTGGAAAAAACTGGATCAACTCCTAAAGTATATACACGTGTCGACCAATCATTGTTCGTACATCGCCAAGACTTTTCTCGTGTCGATTTATGTATAGACACTTCCTTATATTGGAAATTATTTAACACAAGATGCTCTTTTCCTCACTATAGCTCTTCACTCTTCAAAATCTTAGAGTAAACTAAGTAAAATTTGTAATACCTTTTGCAAGTCTGAACTTGTCAGAACTCTGGTGAAAAATATGGATTTAGGCTATTGTATTACTTTATTGTTACTTTACCTGAAGCTGAAAATTACTACATTAGCCACTCTAATTATTAATTTCAGCCTGGCTTTTCACATAAAAAACATTTCGTCTTCTGAACCGAATTGTATTTTCTGGTGCTGCTGCTTGATACTTTCATCGCCGTTTCACTCAAGAATTTTCTATCTGCTATTCTTTACGGTTTCTGTATTTATCTAAAAGTCTTCCTTTAATGAAAGTTATTGTAATTTCTTCGGGTCTTGATTCTAGTGCCGTAACGAGCGTTTCATAAGGAGGTGGTAAACTTTTCAGGATGATTGAAACGAATAGATCTTCATCCAGGACTTTCCCGATTGCTGAAAGGTTGTCTATAACTTCTTGCATCAAACCTAAGCGCTTTTCGAGATACCCACCTTCTGATATGTTTCGATTACGCAAACGCTTTAAATAAGACCTTTTCCCGTTTACTTTTGACTTCTCGTGGTAATCCTTTAATGCTGCTAAGCTTCGAGAGCAGTTTTCGAGTTTATCACATGTGTGAACTGATCATTTTCCACGAGCAAGATTATTTATGCTCGGGCCTTAGCGTCTTTTTTCTTCCAATTCCGGACTTCTGTATCTGGCTTTGTTGGCGCTTCCTCGGTGATAACCTGCCACAAATCTTCCTCTGTAAGCGACATTTCCAGCTTGCACTTCCATATTTAGAAATTTTCGTTGTTCAATTTTCACTTCTGCATTCCGTAGCGAACGTAGCTGAGTCACTCATTTTTATTCCTTAGTTATCACAGTTAACAATTTCACTTCTCACTCTTCACATTAACTGTACCTTTACACCGATATCACCAACTGTTTTTGGGTCACTTTAGTTTTTATTTAGCCACTTTAGTTTTTCTTTATTAACCTTAAACGTCTTTGTCTACTGACATAATTTCTCAGTGCTTAATCCTATATCTGGGTACCTGGGCCCATAACCTGTTGGTAATATGCAGATTATTAAACACTCAATAAATGGAAAGACGAATAATTGGGAATAGAAAAATAGGGTTTGACACGCAAACACTCACAAGTGAAGAGCACCACTTTATGCTGAATAAAATGCACTTCAAAGTGGGAAATTGATATGGAGTGAGAAAAATAACTGAAGATGGCAAAGCAAAAAGAAAGAATTAGTTAATTACTCTGAGGATAGACTTTACACGCCGATGGTCACACTCATACTGATAGAATGTGCCTATGGACCAGCATGACAGTCCTTTAAGTCCTTAGAATTTAGACCTAAGAATCTATAGATTCCCATTAACACGTAAAGCTTTCTCTACAATTATGGTGATACTAAATCGCTGCATATCTAGCATTTATTGTACCGCATAAATCTCAATTGTAGCGTCAAGTTTCGAATAGAATTAAGGGTCCCGAGTTTAGGTTTGCCAGAGGCTATGTGGTTTCATGATTAATTAATTTTACTTTTAATTAATGAATTAGGTAATGTACTTTTAATCATCATTTTAGTGTAATTTTTATTTTTTTTGTGGAAGATTTGTATTTTGTTGAAAATTCGCTTCATTTTCCATTAAAAATTAATTGTTTTAACTCATACTTCATTTGCAAATTCGGGATAAGATAAGATACGACAAATGATGATTAGAGCAAATTTTTTTGCTCAAAAAAGATCTACAAATTTGTTATTGTTGACATTTTGACAGGCTGTGTAGTTTTTCTTTTATTTAAAAAAAAATATTAACATTGAAATAAGCTGCCCGGTGAATGGGCACATTTTCGTGAAAACATTGCTTATTTAATTTATGTTTCATCTTGTGTTTGTGTTTTCCAATTATTTCATTTTTTTATGTCCTCAATCCTATTTCTAACGAATAAACCAATAAAATAACTATCAAAAAAATCAAGAGAACGTACTAGATTTGTGTAAAATTTTATCCCCCCCCCCCCTCGCCACCCGTTTTTTGTCAAATGCCCACGCTTTGAGACCCCCTGACCCGATTGGCCTTTGGAACACTCTTATGTTTATGGTGCTCTAAAATTGGAACCATTTTTCATTATGACATTTAATTCATCAGATAAGGTAATAAATTTTAATATTATTCCAGGATTTACATACATTTTTTATGCAATGATCATTTAAAAGCAACAACAAAAATAATAAAAGAGATTTTTTATTTAAATAATGTATGCATCAAAAGAAAACTGTATCTTTAAATCCACATGATTTGCTTATTTGCTGGTAACAGACATCATTCACTTTATTCATGTAGGAAATTTTTCCAAACATTTAAAATAAAACACATTAAACAATTTATTTAAAGATTCGTATATATCGGTTGCATTTTCAACATGAACAAGGTTTTCATCATACACCTAGTCACGCTATATATAGTAACGTGTACCATAAGGGTGGACCAAAAACATTTGTTCTCGAATTTTTATGTATATCGCCAGGAAATATGTTCGAATTTACAATAAATAAAATAATTTTCTTGTGTTTTGAATAAAACTAATATTAAGAGGTGGCTCAAGCTCCATAAGTGTAATTGGGTATTTCCCATAAGAAAGAAATACGTTTTTGTATATTTTATTTAGAATCGTCAATATTAGGTGAATCGAGTTGAAACTCAGCATTTCTGTTCAAAATTAACTATAGAATACGAATGAAATATTACTTTTTGAATATCGTCCCATAAATATGTTTTATTGGTGTCGAAAAAATCCAATCCACGATGTACTACAAGGAGACTCAACGCAATGTATTCAGCTGGCTCCATTTCGGGATCCCCTGTCCTCGGATTTTCATTTATTTCACGATGCGAGCGCCCCTTCCGTGAAAATGTGCAATTAGAAATTGTCGTCTGCTGTGGAGTGTGGACCATCGATTGCCGTTATTGGTTAAGTTTGGTTATGTCGGGTGTCAGCGGGTGTCATCGCGAAGTGATAATAAAAATTCCTCATAAAAATGAGGAATAAAACAATAATGAAAAGTAAGAATAGACATGGAAGATCCGAAAAAGAAATCAAAAGTACAACGTGTAATTGAAATTATTGTAATTGCAACCAGCGTTGCAATGTTTCCTGTAAAAATTCCCCACGAGAATAATATTTTAATTAATAGCATAAAAACACCTGTAGTCTTTTTCAATTTTAGTTTTAAAACGTGTTTAAAACCATTTTTGTCATCTTTTTGTTGGACTAATACTTACCGTGGGTGGTGTAAATAAACTATGTTTGCGTCCATCTCTCTCTTTCTGTAGCTTACTGCCCGAATCGCAGCCCTTGTAAAAGCAAATGGACATTTTGTGTGACAGCACGAACTTTGTAATGAAAACCACGA
>JAAAKG020133237.1:0-14233 GCA_010014905.2 Druon quercuslanigerum
ACGGGCTTAACTTCAGTAATTTTGTTATTTAGACATTTTTAATTTTGAACTCAATTCGCAATAAATTTCAAGGCGCAGGAGAGAGAGAGAAAGAGAGAGCAGGAGACAGTATCAAAATTTATCTTTTAGAAAAACTCTATACTTCTGATCTTTTGTTTTTTTAATTCCCGTCCTCTCTGATTTGGCTGTTATTTCTAATATGTCATTAGAAATAACAGTCGCCACCGTATTCACTTACACTCACACCCGACGCATCGCAACCGCTGCCCCGCGGATTTTCACGAATTTTACACAATCTTACACATGTCTAATACATCGGATCATTCCGGCTATACCGATGTGGACTTATTAATCGGGATGGTCCACGCACAAGGCACTCGACTTTCTAGTCCTTTGAATACGTTATATATTCACTCCCGAACTAAACTGGGTGCACTAAGCTGGTTACGCGATTTTTACGTTTATCCATTTAACGTCCCAAAACCCTCTTATTGTACCCGTTTTAGGCCCGGAACCTTCGAGGCAACCATCACGACGCGCGTGCGAGGAAAAGCGGACGGAGCGCGAGAACATTTACATGTCCCTTTTTCTTACCGAACTTCTTGATCGTATAAGAAGTTAACGGAGAATGCTATTGAGACTTGACTGCGATCAGCCTCGTCAAAATTATTGGTAGGGATTTTTGCAATTCCGAAATTTTTAGTACTGCTGACTGCTGTGGGACCGACGGCAGGATGTGGCGTGACTTCAAAAATGCTGATGCTGATAAGGCATCGACTAAGCATTCTTTCAGGGCACCTGCACTAATGTCAATTGGAGGTTAAACTTTTAATTTAGCTTATTAAAATTAATATTTCCACGATCGACAGCAACTGTCAAACCCTTCCACCAAAAGTATGCTTTATTTCAGATTTTAATTTTAAATAGAGTACAAGTTTTTAGAATTTAGAAAACTATTTATTGAAATTGTTGACTAACAATTGCCAAGAAATAGTTCCTACACCAATATTGCTTATTGATTTCAAAAGTCAACAATCTATACCGGGCAGTTTTATGACTATAGAAATTTTGATGAATTTTATAGTCGAGAAAATATCAATTGGTTTGAAGGTGATTTCCTTCCCTTAGAATGGTCCTGATATGGTTTGCCATCGATCACCGAAATCTTAATCTTGTTTGATCGCTTACAAAATTTATAGATAGATGCTTCGAAAATTATTAAGGCTTTTATGTTAATCGACTTTCAGTTTTTGTTAATAATTATAACTTTTATTAAACATTTGAGTCAGAGACTCGGGGGTGTCAGGGGAGCAGAGGGAAGTTCGCGGCCACGGCATATCAACGGAATAACGCGTAGACCATGAGAACTAGCCATCAATAATTAGATTGCTCCTTCTCATAGGGTATGCCGTAACATGCGCGTCCTTGAGACGGATCAATTAACCTATAGATAAACCTTTCATGATCCACCAGTATCGATTTATGAAGTTTAAAAATATTTGTGGATTCCGATTATAGGAGAAAAAGTTTGTTCATAATAGGCATACTGCGGTACTGTATCTGAAAGTTTTGTTCGCGTCTTCGAGACACATCGAATTACCTATTGACGAACCTTCTATTACCTCTTATGATATAGCAATATCAATTAATAAATTTAATAAAATATATTGTTTATCTTGTTGATATGAGAAAAACTTTTTTTATATTGGGAATACAACATTTATGTATATGGTATAATTGTCCGCGTATTCGAGAAGCATCGATGATTAAAATTAAGAATCTTTCATTACCAAACATACCTGCCAATATTGTTTTTAAATTTTGTAACAAAATTATAGTAAATGAATTCAATTTCACGTTGGCCCATCTAATAAAGGTTAATATATAAATTTTAAGAATGATAATTAACTGGTTCAGACTTAACGTTTGTCGCTAGAGTCACTGTAAGAACGCGTGTAGAGTCGAAGGTAGAGTAGAATTGGAAGGTTCGTCTGTTAGGTACTCAATGAAATATCGAGTTCTAAGGAAAGTAAGAAAAACAAACAGAGATTTTTATAAGTGTCAAACAAATGTAAGGCAGGCATTGTAGAATCATCAGATAGATTTCAAATATTTTACATACTTTAATGATTTCTCAAAGATTTCAACAATACAATACAACAAAAAAAATATTTTATAAATATTCCAACTACTTCCTAAAGATTTTAACAATTTAAAATATTTCATGAAGATTTCGAATAGATTAAAGATATTTCACAAAGATTTCAATCATGTAAAAAATATTATCAAATTCAATTAAGGGAGTACCCTCGGTACGTATTAAGTCAGTTGAGAGAACGCTTCGACTTTTTATTGACTCAAGACAGTCTTCATAAGTTTGGTAACGTCGCGCGCGAGTCCGCAAGTTATTCCAAAATCGCACATAAACTAGAGCACGTGCAATGGATGGGATGTTGCCATATCTTCAGTTCGCTGACGTCAGTTATATATTGACGGTATAAATCATTTTTTTGTATTCTTAGAGGCTCTGTATGATACTTTTAGAAGCAGATATGGATTTTGGATCAAATTTTACATATGTTAGAATTATTTTTGAATTTTTTCATTGTTTAATCTTTGCATATACTATAAAAAGTACGTCTTCTCATAAGATCTAATGTTATTTTAAATCATCAATTTTTCGATTATGAAGCTCTGAAACTTTCAAAATTTTAATCAGAGCTTCAATGGACCTCAATACTACTGCCATCCAAATATCAAGCTTTCACAAAGACATTAAGTATTTCACAAAGATTTCATTTAGATTTTTGGAAAAATTCTAACGATCTGATAAATTTAATAATTTGATTTCATAGGGGAGGGGGGAATAAATACTTCTCCCCTACTTGGGCGATTTCTGAAGGGTACATTGCCCCCTGTGTCCTCTAGGTCTCTGCTACCTTTGGCCAACTTTAAAGTGTAAAACTTTACAAAGGGGCAAATTTTGTAAAAATTACAATTCTTCAAGTCTCTTGAAAAAAAATTGGAGTGATAGCGTGAGCCAAAATTATTCTATATATTTTGTGCAAGTGAGTGATTGAAATTAGTGATGATGGTGCTGATTGATGAGTGTGAATGAACATAATACATAATTCATCATTGAGTACTTATATTTAATATAAATCAGATTTTTTATAATCTTTCGTCTAATTAAAGTGTAAATATGTTATTAATTTTCGTAATGATGTATAAAACTTTAAATTATAAAACAAACATGATTGACGTAGGTTAAAAAATTATAGCATATAGATGATGGTGCAGATGATGAGGAAATGTAAGAATCCGGCGAGATAATTAATAAAATACCACAATTTACAAGGACGGATCAGATTATCGGATAAATTTTTAAACTCAAAGTCTGCTACGAAAAATCTCTCCGCCTCGCGGGCACATTCTCATCGCGCACGCGGCTCGCTTCGCTTGCAAATTTGAGCACGCCTAGGGCACGCGATTGTTGGTTCACGAGCTTCACACTCGATAATATACTTATCGCACGCTTCGCACTCGGCCTTCGTATATTCACCACATTTGTGTACGGAATTTTTAAAACTAAATTTCACAGCATCGACAACAGCAATTTGGTTATTGTGAATTCTCTTTTGTAAAAGCTCCTTCGACTTTAATGAATAGATTCTCATCACGTATCTCGTACTTCGCACTCGAGTTTGTCCCTGACATTGTATATTATTTCCAGATATGTATATTATTACCATTTATTATATGTATTAAAATTAAAACAGACACATACTGTCTACACAGCAGCCTTACCGTTTTTTAATTTCTTAATTATATCCCTAACCTCAGTGACACTGAATTTCTCAATTAAGTTTTCTATTGCATCGTGTTCTACAATGCATTTGTGGTGCCCTATTGCTTCATCTCCTAATAATGTCCTAAAGGAGTTTCTCAAAGCGTCTAGGGTGGACAGTCTAGTTATAACGACAGTCCCACGGAACTTTGATAAATTAGAGGGGGGAGGGGGAGGAGTTTCAAGGGAGAGATTTATAGCTATTTCGCGTCTTATCCTGAGAAGGTCACCAGCCTTCAGCAGTTTTGTTATATGAGAGTTCATATGGTCTCATTTTCCCCTTCCTGGCCCTAATTTTGGTACGACACCAAAAACTTATATATATATTTTTTTATTAAGAACACATTTATACATTTAAGAATCTTTGAAATACTGTACAATTGTTAAATGCAAAAAGGTAATTTTTGGATTTTTCATTATTTTTTATGCTGTCCAAATTGAAATTTTCAATTGTTCCAGAAAATCAAGAAAGTTTTAATGACAACACAGGCAAACAACAAAAAAGTTGTCTGAACTTTTAACCAGATCATGTTAATTTTATGTTTTTGAGGTCGCTGAATCAGAATCCAGTGGCCATCTGGCACCATCAGGTCAGGATCATGTTCAGAGGCTTTCTGCTCCTAACCTCAAAAACATCAAGCCTAACCTTAAAACTGCCTCCAATTAGCCAGAATATACGATCTTCCAGCTGTAGACGCAAAATAAGCCCAAACAAAATTATCTTATGTTTTTTGGGTCGCTGAGTGTGGATCCGGGGACTTTTTACTCGAAAGGTCCAAGTCCATCCCTAACCTCAAAATACACCCTTACAAAATTGCCCAAGCAGTCCGTTTTGTTAGTATAATATGTACAATGGCTACATTTTCATTTTTTTCTAGTCACTTTGCTTGATCCTATCTTTTTTCGTATCGCTGTGTCACAAATCATGGCTAACCTAAAAAAGTCGAACATAACTTCAAAAGTCACCTCAATCCGCGAGACTAGCCGATCCGTTAGTTCGAAAAGGAGAAACGTCCTCAATGTTTGGACTCATACGACACTAGTAAGTTTATGACGTAACCAATTACAAATTTGAGCTTACTTAGTGCTCTCCAAGTCAGGGATTCATCCTAACCTGAAAACAAAAATTCCGAGTTGTAAAATAGCCTGTTTTTTTCGATAAGGAGATTAGTTCCAATATTTACAAAGTCAGGATAGTTGTATGTTTTTGCGGTCGCTGAATACAAATCAGGAGCCTGTTTAAAGACAACAAGTCACGATGGAATTCTAAGCCCAAAATGTTCGGTTAAGAGGGTTTCTTTTCTGCTTTTTTCCATTTCGAACTCACTCTTTTATCAGGAGTCAACAGTAATCGACCAGCATATTAATATCCCAAATACCTTGGAATCTCCGCTCGGCATCTTTGAGGTCTTGGTGAAATCGCTCGCCCTGTTCTTCGCTTTTATCCCCGCAGTTATTCGGAAAATCGTCAATATGGGAATGAACAGAATAATATTTTTAGGTTCATTGGGCATTATAATTTACCAAAATTGCTAAACATATTAGGAACAAACTTCTTCTAATCAGCACTCCTTTCATTGCCTAAAAACTTTTCTACTACTTTTTTAAAACTCAGCCAAGCAGATTTTTCTAGGTCAATCAATTTTGTGACAAATGTTTCGTCCCGCAACATATGACTTATCTGAGGTCCATCAAAACACCTGCCTCGAGTTTTATGTCCGACATATTCCCCAGGTACTTAGAACATTCCCCTTCTTTGTCAAGTGCTTTAATAAACAGTTTCATGAGGCCAAGTTGTATATGGAGTGGTGGAAGCAAGACTTTGTTTAGGATCTTCCAGTGGTTTCTCAATGATGTTTTGTTTTCCACACACAAAAGAGGTTCTTTTTGGTCATTTTTCACGGATGTAGAGATTTTTCCAATCTCAGCTATTCCAAAAACGGGAATAAGAAGGGTTATTCGTGAGTACCGACTGCTGCTCTAGTACCTTTCCTAGAATTTTTAAGTCGCTACACATTTACCGTTATGAAGCAAGTCCGCCTTCAGACTTCGAGAGGATGAGTCGATGAAAACTCGCCACTTTTTACTTTTGTATACGTTCGGCTTCAACTCATTCATCAATCCATCAACATCATTTTCTATAAACTGTTGATATCGTACCCTTTTTAACAAATTTTAACACTTAAGGAATGAAGCCAGCCCTTCCGCTTCGTCTTTAGCAAGTCGAAGTTTTCCACTTGTTACAAAATTTCCGTCCCTGCTGTTTTCGCTATTTTCAAAACTGTCACTATCACCAACGTGGTTCACACCATCATCATTAGCGTCGCTTACTCTATCATCGTCATCATCATCTTCACTGTTTTCGCTGCTGATTTCTACTGGGTTGATATTCTTATTAGCCTCGATGGGTTTCATGACAGTGGAAACATTGGCATAAACTATTTTGTTTTTTTCACTGGTCCCAGTAAGATTGGATGAACATATGTAGCATTATTCGCGGGTTTGTGGTTTTCTTCACATTTCTTCCTGAACCTCGTAGCTGTAGTGTTCTACTTTCCAGTTTTCCAACGACAAAGCATTGTATATCAAGTGCTACATATCACATTAGAAACCCAGTAGATTAGAAACACACGTAGCATAATAAAATACAGTTATCAGAGCACTGATGCTCTACTGAAGAAGTTGAAGGTTTTGTGAAAGCCATGATTTACAGAAAAACCCGCATGTTAGGGAACTCGCTCCGACCGGGGTGGGCAACCGTCCTGGGGGTGATAAGCCTCATATTTCCCCAGAGCTAAGTATGAGAGCTTTCCGACTCTGACGAGGACAATGTAAACTCGCCGTCGGACACAATACATCATTCTACACATCCAGTTTTAAACCAGACCTTTTTTTCCAAGTTTTTTGCATTGTTTATGCGGTGCTTCTTACATCCGACAATTCAATGCGTCTACTCAACACGTACTGACCCTACCGAAAATCTAGACGAGTTCTAGAAACTTTCTAGGCTCAGCTACTCTAGCGAACGTTGAGGGCAATTTTATGATGGTCTCCTAGTTTAGGGTTCGTCTAGAGTTCATCTAGCGGCGTCTAGCATCTTTTACCTGCAGCCAGGTATGGCACTGCCTTGTCTAGGGTTCGTCAAATGTTCATATAGTGTTGTCTAGGAAGTTTTAATTGCAGCCAGGTATCGTACTAACGATCAAAAGATTTATTACTTTATTGTATACTAACGCATGACTTGATGCTTGTTTAGTCAAGTTTCATTGGTCCGATCTTGAACTATTTAGAAAGAATTAACCGATTATTTTTAACCATATGCTAACGCTAAATTAAACTGTATATATTTAAGTTTTATTCAATCTGCTCTCCAACGGAAAAAATTAAAAAGTTATTTTTGCCATAGAAACTATTACCCGGCAATCCAAACACGGGAAAATAAACTTTACCAAAAAAATTATCAGAAATTTGGGAAAAAATGATTTGCACTGAAATCAAAATTGATTATTTTTAACAGTTTGTGAAATTATAATAATAGCACATGTTTGGTATTAAAAAAATCTAACTCATAAAAATGTCTTTTACAAGTCAAGAAACCATCTTATGTCTGAGATAAAATTTATATCACTAAACATAATAACAATGAATATAAATTTTAAGGAATAAAATTTTAAGTTAAAAATTTAATTACTCTGTATTATTGTCAAAAGCATTAGCATCAGGTCTGATATTTTTTAACATTCGCTAAAATGCCCAGAATGCACTATGCCATTGCGAACTAATTTATGGATAATGATCAAATATCGCCAAAGCACTGTATACAAAATTATGAGGGTCTCTTGATAACACTGGGTAACAAGATTTTCTTTTTCATCAATTTTTGGTTGTTACTGAAACCTAAGATTGTATCAAAGAAACCGGAAATGCTAAAAGTGTGTCATAGGGCTGAAATTGAAGCTTGATTCATCTCCAAGGAATATCGTACCAACGTGAATATCTCCGAGAATATTCACGTTACGAAAAACAGTTAGTTTTAGAATCAGTGCTCCAAATACATAAGGAGGTACTAAGATACAAAAATAAGTGGAAATTTTTTTAATTAAAAAAAATTAGTTTTATTGGTGTCGGACAGTTATTAAATCTATACAAATTATTAAGTGTTTGAAATTTACTCTATAGGTGTAAAAATCATATTTTTTGTGTACCATTTCAGGTAGCAAGTAAGAATAAAAAATTGAAAATTATGAGCAAAATTATTGCTGAATAAAGGAATTAGTTTTTACATAAGAAAAAATTAATTTTTTGCATTCGGCTAGATTAACATCTTTTTAAGTTAAAAAATCTGCTGCCTAAAACTTATTTAATATTGACAATGACGACAGCTCATTTTGTATTGACAATGATTTTCCCGTACGAAAGGACCCCCATGTGCTTGACGCTATAACCAGGTTCAATATACGTATCACTTCTTTTATTCCGTACCGATTTTGGGGAAATCCCAAAATCCCAAAAACAAAAAAAGGAAGACGGTCGCTTATTATCAATTTGCAATGCAATGTTTCCCGATTGATGCAGCGTGCATAAAATATTCCAAGGTTAAATAATTAATTATTAACGTATTTTCTTAATAAATTTATATCTCTAAAGAACAAAGTATTGAGCCTTTTGTGAAATAAGTGAAATTAAATTATTATTTTTAAATATTTTAAATGGCTTTTTTTGAACATCTATTCAAAATTTACAACTGAGTTAAAAAAGTATGATAAAAGAATTGCGATAAACTGGAAACTGCGTTTTATGAAAGTTTTACTGTAGCAGAAAATTATTTTTTTGTCATTGATGTTATTAAATCATTTTTGTACTCGACTTTTCTTCATTATTTATTACGTTTGGATCGCTTTTAAGCGTTTAAATTTTTAAATACAAAAAGTAGTAAACATTGAATTCAACAGCCTTTAGTTTGAAGACGGTTAAGGCCGTTGCTGGTTAGTAGCTTAGAAAAAAAGGCCGGTAAGCGAAGCTTACCGGCAGCGTGTGTTGACTTCAACTCGCTGCCATTTCCACAATTTTTGAACGATTTTCTTTAAATTTTCAGAAAAACTTTCTCAAAGTCTAGTGAACAACTTTCTCGCGATAAATTATTTCAAATAACATTTTTTCGATGACCGTCCCACTGGTCTAAGTCGGCGAAAAATTGTTTTCCTTCGGAATCAATTTGTTATTAAACAAAAACAAATATATTAGTTTTTTAAACAAATTTCGTTGCTTGTAGGCATCGCTTATATATGTAGAATATACCATACAAATTTCAAGCAATTGTATCATTCATGATCATGTTCTATTTTTTGTTTAAATATCTTTTTATATGTTTTAATATATACAGTTTTGCAGTTCTAATTTTAGAAAAACATTTTTGTCCATTAAGTACGATGAAATGGCTAAATATTACAAAAATCTCGGTATCTTGGTCTACCCGACAGTATTCTTTCTCAACCTACTGTAGGCCTTATTTCAAGTGCCTTTTTTTCTTGCCCAGAAAGTTTGTTTCTTAAACATCTAACTGCAAATTGTTGCTACAAGCCCTGACATTATAACTAACCTTCTATATTAATATTTTGATCACTATCAGCTAAGTTATTAATAATAAAGCTTAAGTTTCCGATGCTACCAGACTCTCCCCTAATTTTACTTACTTTTGTAAAACTGGCGAGCATTATTATGTAATTAGGTTAATAAAATATAAATAAAGCCACCTAACTTATATATAAGGAATTATTTCATTTGAGTTTGTTCCAGGATATATCACTAGGACAGGGGATAGCTTTGCCAAGCCTGTGCCCTTTTTGGGCCATGACCACATTTATGCGCGGGTTAAATCTAAGGAAAATTAGAATAAATGGTTTTCAACATGGAAAATTTGAAATAATAAAATTTTTATACAAATTTGCTAACAACTAGTAATTATTTATACATTTTTATAAAATAATAAAATGCAAATTATGTGTATAATACAATAAATAATATAATAGTATACTAATAATATAGTATAATAAATTACAAACATATGTAAGTGATGTAAACTGTGGTTTTTAAAATAATTTTTTACTTTTATTTCTGGAACAATATTAGAAGGGTTGCAGTATACATAAGTTGATGAACAACAAAATCGTAGTTTTTCATAAGAGGTAAATAACATTCTGTAAAATCAGAATCACCATTTGAAGATACAAAAAAAAGTTTGCTCCCGAGCAAAGTTCCGAGAAATAAAATTTGGTAGTTAACAATCTCAAAGTCACAGAGACCTAAAATTGAAACAGACTCAGTTTATGATCAGGATAAAAAAGTCCAATTTTTAGTTTAAAGAACAAATTAAGAGTTTGACTAAAAGAAGTTAATTAGTGCCGAATAAATCATTTAAGAATTTGTGGGTTCTAATCCCATGGGTATTGAAAATCATTTTTAGGTAGAGAATAAAAATATATTTTTTTATTTTTTTAAATAATAAAAACTTGCTCCCGAAATATGGGGAGGCTGAGTAGAATAAAAAAGTTTTCATAGAAAAAACTTATATTTAAGAACCTTTAAAGTCCACACCGAACACACCAAATAAACCCCACTTTAGCTGTCTTCAGTTCTAAATTATTTAGTTAAAATTTTGTTTAGTTGTTTTATATGAAGACACGTTCGAATTTTTTTGTTTAAAGTTCTAAGGGTGGATTTTGTGTGTTGCATAGTAGTCGAAATATCAGTAAAAACTATACAAAATTAAAAAATCTATATCTTTATTTATATTTTTTACAATAGCGCAATTTGGGGTGGGTTACCGAACGAGTGAGCAAGCGATCGAAAGCGAGAGTGCAAGCGAGAGAGAGGGAGAGAGAGAGCGCGAGAACGCAACCGCATCATAATATACTTACGCTATTACAGAAACATTACTAAAAAATCTTTAGGCTTCTAATCTAAGCGTCTTCAGTTTCCGTTTTCTTTTTTTTTTTTCGTTTTTTCTCTTGTACCTCCAATTTCCCATTTTTTCAAGTGCATTCTTTCATTCTGTCTCATTCACTCCTCTAGCCCCCCTCCAACTCCTTCATCCCCTCTTCACTCAATTCGACATCTCCTAGAGTCTTTACCATATTCTCTCGCAGGCTTCCTTTGTCTTTCATTCCTCTCCTACATCCTACCAATACATGATCCCATGTTTCCTTTTCCCAGTCACAGAGTCTGCACTTTCTGTTCTCTTTCTTTTCCCATTATATTCCTTCCCTTAACTCGTTTCCCAATCAAAATTTTGCTACTCCGGTCCATCTCTGCTCTCCCCGTCCCTTTCTAAATACTTTGGTACTCCTTCCTTTTTTATCATTTTATACCATTTATTATATTTTGATTTCTCAATCATTCCCCATCTTTCTATTAATTGTCCTTCCTTTTCCCTTCTTCCAATTCTAAAATTGAAGAACTCCCACCTTTTTCTCCTCATCTAGTTAATTCTATCGTCCTCTCTCTCCTTTCTCTTCAGAGTGTTCTTCAAACAGTTTCTCGATAAATCCCGCCCCTTTCCCTCCCACGGCTTCGTCTCAAATTACCATGCCCTCTTTTCGGCTTTAGTACTTAATTTCTTCCTTTGCGCTTCATCTCACATCATATATCCTGGCGTCCATCAGTGTACCCCTAGTGTCGACCTTACGTAGATTTCTTCTAAACTTTCCCATAACTACATAAAAATAAAATAATAAAACAGCATTTCTTAAATGTTTTTTGGAGTGACTGTATCATGAATTACTTGTAGTATGCAATGCAATATCGTATTAAATAGAATTATTTTTTTTGTAAGAGATAATAGAATATTATATTATTTATATTTAGAATTAAACTGAGGATATCAGCGCACGAAGTAGATCTAGGACAATTACATTTCTCGTAAATTATGAAAAACATTTCCATAATATATAAAATTAACTTATAATGTCAATTTATTAGAAGAAATTTAAGATAAATATTGTGTATTCTACAAATATAATACGAAATACACTTCCGCACAATGCTCTGCAAAATGTGCAGCACATGCTCTTCGTTTCTTCTGTTTTAAATCATATTCGTAAACAAAATGATTAGAGAATTCTTTGGGAAATTTCAAGCAATTTAAGTTCTAGCCTTTGTAGATCTAAATTAGATATCATAGTATGTAGATTGCCGATTCATTTCTTATAGATAAATTGTTGCATTCAAAAGAATAAAAACTGATACATTAGATTGATTCGATTTACTTCTAAAATTTATTGTATTTTACGGTAAAATATTGTATTTTTTACATAAAATAAATTATAAATTATAATAACCCATTAAGGACGAACAACTCACATTGTTTAATTCAAAATATATATATCAAAATTGAAATATCTCTCATAGAAAAATAATTATCGAGGCTTTTATGTAAGGAAGTATGAAAATTGTTAGCTAATTTTAAAATGCTTTTTTTATATTAAAATCGCGAAAAAACTTCAGACTTTCTTCAACCATCGGTGCAAAAAAATCGTGTAGTTTGACAGTACACTTTTGGTTTTCATCATAAAAGTCGTTATCATTTTCAAAATGGTAATTTTTCACTTGAAAATTTTGGAAAAATATAGGTGTGTGAATTTTGAATTTCAAAAATCTGACAATATGTTCCGATTCAGCATGCCCAAAAACCTTTGTACGGACAATTTCATCCAGTTCCAAATATTTTTCACAATTTCGGCGCCATATTGGATCCGCCATCTCGAATTTAAAAAATAAAATTATTACATATTTCTCTATTTTAAAAGAAAACTGTTACAAGACCTTGTTATTATCTTTCACACATCCCCCTCTGTCTTAATACGTATAAACTCCTCTTCCAGAACTTTCACTTTCTCTACGTACTCCAACCTCTTTGGAGTTCTAAATACAAATATTGCACTAAATTAATGTATAACATCCTCATCTTATCAGGCACTTGCGTTAGTCCATGACTGATAATGAAAACCGGGGTTCACCTAAGAACAAGATAAAAAAAAAGAAAATATAATTAATAACGAGCCTCAATAGCTTAGGCGAGGCGGTTTGGCGCTCGGACTTCAAGTTAGATATCAGGAGTTCGATCCCTGAACCGGCAACTCTGGAAACTTTCCTATGTACCTTGTTCAAGGTTCGGGTAGTTCGGATCCCACCTTAAGCTGTAGGTGCACCTATCATGCGGTCCATGAATGATGAGGTAAGCATAGGCGTTGCCCAATATGTCAAATTAGGCACACTGTTCTTATCAAATCATTTGATTGCATTACAAAACTGCGTTCATAACTGACGATATACACCTGTACAGCCTTGTGCAGACTAATCAAAAATCCAACTTGAACAAACAAAGCCATTGACATATTGGTATGTAACCAGCTTACAGCTGAGACAAAACTGAGCTTATTCATTTTTTTATATTCGATGGTAGCTCTATGTGTAACTCTTAAGCTTTAAGCTCTGAGAAAGTTTCTGAGTAGGAATGAAGCGAAAGGATTTCGACTATTCTATTAAATGTCAAAGACTGAAGTGGTGGGCACAAAGATCGCATCAAGGTAAGGCTCCCTGATGAAAATAGATGATAGGGGAAAAAATGACGAGCGTGTCATCTTTTTTTGTCATTCTTTCCTTGTAGTTTTTTCGCGACCACAGGAAAACGATAGGAAAAACGACAAGTAAGACATCAGCCGAAAACGACCTGCCCTAATTAGCCATAATTTATAATAATATCGTGCATGCGTCATGCACATCGTACACGTTATGTGCCAACATTATAAAAGTAAATTGAGTCTTTCAAAAGCATATTAAAAATGTAAAAAAACGAAAAAATATCCATTTCGTAATGATCACATTTTTATTGAAGGTAAAAATGCAGCGAACATGCATAAACGGTACATAATCGAGGTAAGCTGTACAGTTGGTCTGAATATTACAAACTTTTAGCTACATATATCCTTTCGTGTGAAACTAGTATGATCGGAAAAAATGCCAGAGGCAGGAGTCGGACGATTAACACATGTCTTTCGAATAAAGAAAATGTGCTTCAAATTAAACTTGGGCTGAATTAGGCACAGTGGTGTCGGAACCCGGAACGCGGATATCTCCGTCGTGCGCAGTAGTTATTCCTTTATAATTTATAGGTTATGTAACGCCATGGGGTCAATATCAATTTAAAAATACACATGAATCACTACTGCCCATTCCAGACATATCCGCGTTCTGAAACCACTGATTCGGCACCCTGACGAAGGTTTTGGACAGGAAGTCATTAAACCAACAGTATACACGGAGAAAAATGGATGTTCAAATGTAACATCTACATGTTCAGGATTAACATATTTTATGTTTAACTATAGG
>JAAAKG020133238.1:0-14233 GCA_010014905.2 Druon quercuslanigerum
TGCATGTATTTTGTTACAAGTTCATTTATTGTTTTTTTTAAATATAATTTTCTTGGTTGAAAGTTCATCTTTTAGGTGGAAAATTTAACTACTTTGTTAAAAATTCGTTTCTTTGTTGTTGAAAAATTCATTTTTAGGTTGAGAATTGAACTGTTTTGTTAAAAATTCATTTTTTTGTTGAAAATTTATTTTCTTGGTTGAAAATTCATAGTTCTGGTTGAAACTTCAACTATTTTGTTGAAAAATCGTTTTTTTGTTTAAAAACCCTTTTTTTAGGTTCCAAATTTAACTATTTTGTTAAAAATTAGTTTTTTAATACAAAATTAATTTGCATACTTGTAAATTTTATTTTTAGGTTTAAAATTGGACTATTTTGTTGAAAAATAATTTTCTTGGTTGAAAATCAATTGTCCTAGTTCAAAATTCATTTTCTTGGATGAAAATCAATTTTCCTAGTTGAAAATTTTTTTTTAGGTTAAAAATTTAACTACTTTATTCAAAATTCGTTTACTTCGTTTGTGTAAAATTCGCTTTTAGTTTGAAAATTAAACTATTTTGTTAAAAATTCGTTTCCCTGCTTTTGGAAGATTCATCTTTTAGGTTGAAAATTTAACTACTTTCTGGAAAATGTCTTTTTTCTGTTTGAACACTCATCTTGTAGGTTAAAAATTTAATTATTTCTTTAAACAAAAATTTTCGAGTTAAAAATTGATTTTTTATGATGTTCAAAATTCGTTTATTTTTTTCTAGCAAATTAATTTTATTAGTTGAAAATTCAACTGTTAGGTAGAAATATGAACTAATTTCTTAGAAATTCATTCCTTTGTTGTCGTAAAATTACGTTTGGGTTCAAAATTGAACTTATTTTTTAAAAATTAATTTTTTTTGTTGAAATTATTTTCTTGTTTAAAAATGTATAGTTATGGTTGAAACTTCAACTATTATGTTAAAAAATAGTTTTTTTGTTTTGAAAATTCATTTTTTAGAATCCAAATGTAGCTATTTTGTTAAAAATTAGTTTTTTGGTACAAAATTAATTTGCTTATTTGTAAATTTTATTTCTAGGTTTAAAATTGAGCTATTTTGTTGAAAAATCGTTTTTTCTGTTGAAAATTAATTTTCTTGGTTGAAAATTCGTTTTTTCTGTTGAAAATTAATTTTCCTAGTTAAAAATTCATTTTCCTGGTTGAAAATCAATTTTCCCAGTTAAAAACTCATTTTTAGGTTAAGAATGTATTTATTTTCTTTACAATTAGTTCTTTTTCAAACGAAAAATTAATTTTCCTGATTGAAAAATCATCTTTTCCGTTGAAAATTTAACTTTTTTGTTAAAAATTTGTGCTTTTTGGTTGAAATTTAATTTTCTTGGTTGAAAATTCACCTTTCAGGTTCAAAATTCAACTTTTTTTCAAAAATTGTCTTTTTTCTGTTTGAACACTCATAGTGCAGGTTAAAAATTTAACTATTTCTTTAAAAAAATATTTTTTTGGATTGGAAATTGATTTTTTATGTTAAAAATTTAATTTTTTGTTTAAAAATAAATTTTCTTGTTTACAATTCATTTTTCGCTTGAAAATTCATCTTTTAGGTTGAAAATGTAATTACTTTTTAAAAAAAATCGTTTCTTTGTTCTTCGAAAATTCATTTTTAAGTTAAAAATTAAACTTCTTTGTTGAAAATTCATTTTTTTGTTGAATATTTATTTTCTTGGCTGAAAATTTATTTTTTAGGTTCCAAATTTGACTATTTTAATTAAAATTCGTTTTTTCTGTTAAAAATTAATTTTCTTGGTTGAAAATCAATTTTCCTAATTAAAAACTCATTTTTTAGATTTAATATGTTATTTCCTTTAAAATTAGTTCTTTTTCAAATAAAAAATTAATTTTCCTGATTGAAAAATCATGTTTTAGGTTAAAAATTTAACTTTTTTGTTGAAAATTAATTTTCTTCGCCGAAAATTCACCTTTCAGGTTAAAAATTCAACTATTTTGTTAAAAATTGTTTTTTGTTTTGTTTTTGTTTGAACACTTATCTTGTAGGTTAAAAATTTTACTATTTCTTTTAAAAAATAATTTTTTTGGTTAAAAATTGATGTTTTATGTTGAAAATTTAATTTTTTATATAAAAATCATTTTTTTGTTTACAATTTATTTTTCGGTTGAAAATTCATCTTTTAGGTTGAAAGTTTAACTTTTTTGTTCACAATTCGTTTTTTTTTCCTGCAAATTAATTTCGTCGGTAGAAAATTCACCTTTCAGGTTGAAAAATTAACTACTTTGTAAAGAAATTCGTTTCTTTGTTGTTCGAAAATTCATCTTTTAGGTGGAATATTTAACTATTTTGTTGAAAATTGGTATTTTTTGCTGAAAATTAATTTTTTTTGTCGAAAATTCACCTTTTAGGTTAAAAATATGTTTTTTCTGTTTAAACACTCATCTTGTATCTTCAAGATTGAACTATTTCGTTCAAAAATCATTTTTTGGGTTCAAATTGAAATAAATTTTTCAACATTAGTTTTTTTATAGAAAATAAATGTTTTTAGTTGAAAATTCACCATTTAGGTTGACAATTGAACTGTTGTTTAAAAATTAGGTATTTTAGAATTTTTATGATGAAAATTTGACTATTTTGTTGAAAATTCGTTTTTTTGTTGAAAGTTAATTTTCTTGGTTAAAAATCAATTTTCGTAGTTAGAAAATCATTTTTTAGCTTGAAAATGTATTTATTTATTTTTTTTTAAAATTAGTTCTTTATTAAATGAAAATTAATTTTTTTGGTGAAAAATTCACCTGCTTTGGTTTATATTAATTTTTTTCTGTTGAAAAGTCAACTATTCGATTAAAAATTCGAACAGTAGTTTAAAAATTCCTTTTTGGTTTAAAATTTAATCTGTTTTTGTTGACGATTGATTCCTTTGATAAAAAAATTAACTATTTTTCTAAAAATTCTTTGTTTTTTTATCTTTTTTTTAAACTTAAAATAAATTGTTTTGATTTTTGCTTAAAATCAATATTTTTTAGTTGAAAATTAAATTATGCATTGGACTAAAATTCCTTTATTTCACTAAAGATTCATCATGTTAGTTAAAAATCCATTTCTCTGTTTTGAAATTTTAGTATTTTTATGAAAAATTGTAGTTTTTTGGGGGGTAGAAATCTGATATTCATGACTGAAAATTCATGTAATTTGTTTAAACTTTTTTTGTAGAAAATTAATTTTCCCATCAAAAAATTCGCTGTTTTTTTTTGGTTAGGTGAAAATTAATGTGTTTTGGTTAACGATTTAATCCTTGATTAAAAATGGAACTATTTTTTCAATTTTTTTTTTAAATGAATTTTTATAACTAAAAATACAATTATTTGATTGTTTCTTAAATTGATATTTTTTAGTTAAAAATTTAATTGTGTGGTGAAAAATTCCCTTTTTCATTAAAGATTCCAAATTTTTTAGTTGAAAATTCTTTTTTTCACTGAAAATTTAACTATTCTGAATTTGAATCGAAAAAAATCTTCTTGGTTGACAATTAATTTTTTGATGAAGAGTAAAGCTATATGATTGAAAATTCAAATATTTAATTAAAATTTACTTTTTTGGTTGAAGATTCAAGATTTTAGTTAAAAATCAATTTCATTGGTTGAAAACTTTATTATTTTGATCAGCATATTTGGTCGAGGATTTGGTTAAAAAATGAACTATTTTCTTAAAAATTGGTGTTTCTTTGGACTAAAAATTTAACTATTTTTAGTTTGGTGAAAATTTAGCATTCTTGGGTAAAAATTCATGTTTTTTTTGGTTTAATATTATTTTTTTAACGTAAAATTAATTTTTTGTATTTTTGAAAATTCATGTATTTTTTAAAAAGTTTGTTTTTTTGACAGAAAATTAATGTTATTGGTTGACAATTCATTTTTTGTTCTTGAAAATTCAACTATATGTTTGAAAATTTGAGTAATTTTATAATAATAAGATGTTCTTTTTTTGTTGAAAAAATAATCTGATTGCTTTAATAATCATCTTTTTAGCTTAATGTTCCTACTTGAAAATGTCTCTTTTTGGTCAAAAATAATAATTTTATTTAAAAATTTAAACGTTTAATTTTCGTAAATAATTCTTCGAAAGCACATTATATTATTTAGATGAAAACAAAATTTCTTTTGTTAAAAATTTATTTTTAGAACTTGATTATTTTTTAGTTGGAAAATTAAATGTTTTGTAGAAAATCTCTTAAGCTAAAAATATTTTTTTTTGGTTCAGAATTAAATTATTTTGTTGAAAATTCCTCATTTTAGTTGAAAACTAATTTTTTCACCGATTATTTAATTATTCTACATGTACTTGAAAATTATTGATCTTTTTTAGTCGAAAATTCGAATATTTTGTTGAAGATACAATTTAAAATAGTGCTCACACTGATTTTATTTTTTAAAATTTGTTCCCCTAGTTCCTTAAAAAATCTCCATATTTGAGACATTTGAGACACTATTTACATACCTCTTTCGGCTTCGATCTCTCGTAATATTTTATTATTATTATTATTATTATTATTATTATACTATTACGCGTATAGATAAGAATCTCTCTAGCAATCATCCCAGGTGGAAAGATTTACAAAGCAATAATGAACTTCTCTAGCAATCATCCCAGGTAGAGAGCTTCTCAAAATCATAAATTTTTTCTCCAGCAATGACCCCAGGTATAGAGCTTTATAAAGCGATCATCACCCTCTCTAGCAATCATCCCATGCAGAGAGCTTCTCAAAGCCACAATTTTTTTCACTAGCAATCATCCCAGGTGGAGAGTTTCACAAAGCAATCATATGTCATAATTCACATGAAAAGTGACAAGCTGATTGAATGGAATTGAGAATGGGAGAGTGGTGTGATTACGGGGTGCCTTTCGATCTGAAAGTTAAGAAAGAGGCGGAGGAGAGAATGTTGCTCGGTTTTCTCGCTCTTTTGCAAGTTGCGAGTCGCGAATCGAGATACGGACCGGCGCGTGCCAATTGCTTCCGCATTTACACCGATTTATTAAGTGCACTCTACATTTCAAGAAATTCTCGCATCGATAACCAAAGCGCATTTCATCTATACATGTATTTTCTAATATACATGTGTGTGTGTGTGTGTGTATGTGTGTATGCATAACTGTATGGATGGATACTTTTATTTCAGTGACAGAGCCTGGAGCGCGATTGTGATTTTGTGTAGGACTGAATTCCATTCAGAGGGAAAGGAGGTGAAAAAAGTGGTTTTGTCAGAATTATTACCGAGCGAATACGGGAAATCCGAAGGGGAAACGATTCTGCTAATCCGCTGGACCTATCGGTCATCTCAAATTGAAAATTTAACGCGTGGTGGAAAAATATTTTCCTTGGGTGAAAATCCAATTGTATTGTTAAAACTCGTTATTTAACTTAAGATAGCAGTATTTAGTAATCCGCGGTCATGTGAGCAATACACTTGTATATCAAGTAATCCACTTTTTATTAGGAGAGATCCAGATTAATCCACTTATAATCCAGATAATTCAGAGTAATACACTTATAAACATATGTGATCCACATGTAATCCAGATAATTCGGAGTAATACATTACAAAGTCATAGTAATCCAAATGTAATCCAGAGTAATCCATTTGTAATCCAGATAGTTCGAGGTAATGGGCTTTTAAACCTGTTGTAATCCAGATAATTCAGAGTAATACACTTATAAACATATGTAATCCACATGTAATCCAGATAATTCGGAGTAATACATTACAAAACCATAGTAATCCAATTGTAATCCAGGGTAATCCATTTGTAATCCAGATAGTTCGAGGTAATGGGCTTTTAAACCTGTTGTAATCCAGATTATTTGGAGCAATACACTTATAAACCAGAGTAATATACTTGTAATCCAAGGTAATCTACTTGTAATCTAGAGTAATCCACTTGGAATCCAGTTAATTAGCAGTAATACACTTACAAAAATGATTAATCCACGTGCAATACACATATTTCGGAGTAATGCACTAGTAAACTAGAGTAATCCAATTGTAATCCAGAGTAATATATTTGCAATCCATGTAGTTTAAAGTAATGGACTTTTAAACCTAATTAATCATTTTGTAATCCAGTTAGTTCGGAGTAATACACTTACAGAACATAGTAATATACTTGTAACCCAAGGTAATCCACCTGTAATCCAGCTTAATCTACTTGGAATCCAGTTATTTCGCAGTAGTGCACTTATAAACATGACTAATCCACGTGTAATCCAGAAAATTCGGAATAATGTACTAGTAAACCAGAGTAATCTATATTTAATCCAGAGTAATATATTTGCAATCCATGTAGTTTAAAGTAATGGACTTTTAAACCTAATTAATCATTTTGTAATCCAGTTAGTTCGGAGTAATACGCTTACAGAACATAGTAATATACTTGTAACCCAAGGTAATCCACCTGTAATCCAGATTAATCTACTTGGAATCCAGTTATTTCGCAGAATTACACTTATAAACACGACTAATCCACGTGTAATCCAGAAAATTCGGAATAATGTACTAGTAAATCAGAGTATTCTAATTGTAATCCAGAGTAATCTATATTTAATCCAGAGTAATCCATTTGTAATGCAGATAGTTCGAAGTAATACACCTGTCAACCTAAGTAGCCCTCTTCTAATCCAGATAATTCGGAGTAATACACTTATAAACCAGAGTAATGCAGTTGTAATCCAAGGTAATCTACTTGTAATCTAGAGTAATCCACTTGGAATCCAGTTAATTAGCAGTAATACACTTATAAAAATGATTAATCCACGTGCAATACACATAATTCGCAGTAATGCACTAGTAAACTAGAGTAATCCAATTGTAATCCAGAGTATATATTTGTAATCCAGGTCTTTTGAAGTAATGTACTTTTAAACCTAATAATCCATTTGTAATCCAGTTAGTTCGGAGTAATACACTTATAGAACATAGTAATACACTTTTAACCCAAGGTAATCCACTTGTAATCCAGAGTAATCTACTTGGAATCCAGTTATTTCGCAGTAGTACACTTATAAACATGAGTAATCCACGAGTAATCCTGATAATTCGGAGTAATGTACTAGTAAACCAGAGTAATTTAATTGTAATCCAGAGTAATATACATTTAATCCAGAGTAATCCATTTGTAATCCAGATAGTTCGAAGTAATACACCTGTAAACCTAAGTAACCCTCCTCTAATCCAGATAATTCGGAGTAATACATTTATAAACCAGAGTAATATACTTGTAATCCAAGGTAATCTACTTGTAATCCAGATTAATCTACTTGGAATCCAGTTTTTTCGCAGTAGTACACTTATAAACATGAGTAATCCACGAGTAATCCAGATAATTCGGAGTATTGTACTAGTAAACCAGAGCAATATAATTGTAATCCAGAGTAATACAATTTTAATCCGGAGCAATCTACATTTAATCCAGAGAAATCCATTTGTAATCCAGATAGGTCAAAGTAATATACCTGTCAACCTAAGTAACTCTCTTCTAATCCAGATAATTCGGAGTAATACATTTATAAACCAGAGTAATATACTTGTAATACAAGGTAATCTACTTGTAATCTAGTGTAATCCACTTAGAATCCAGTTAATTAGCAGTAATACACTTATAAAAATGATTATACCACATGCAATACAGATAATTCGGATCGGTACATTAGTAAACTAGAGTAATCCAATTGTAATCCAGAGTAATACATTTGTAATCCAGGTAATTTGAAGTAATGGACTTTTAAACCTAAGAATTCCATTTGTAATCCAGAAGTTCGGAGTAATACACTTATAGAACAGAGTAATGTACTAGTAAACCAGAGTAATATAATTGTAATCCACAGTAATCTACTTGCCATCCAGATTAATCCTCTTTTAATTCAGATAATTCTTAGTATTACACTACTACTATTAAACCTATAAAGATAATTCAGTGTAATACACTTATAGAACAGATAATTCCACTTGTAATCCACGGCAATCCAGATAAAATCCATTAAATTCGGAGAAATACACTTATAAACCTAAGTAATCTACGCGTAATCCAGATAATTCGGAGTAATATACTAGTCAACCAGAGTAAGGCAATTGTATTCCGGGGTAATCTACATCTAATACAGAGTAATACATTTGTAATCCAGAGTAATACATTTGTAATCCAGGTAATTTGAAGTAATGGACTTTTAAACCAAATTAATCCATTTGTAATCCAGATAGTTTGGAGTAATACACTTATAGAACAGAGTAATGTACTAGTAAACCAGAGTAATCTAATTGTAATCCAGAGTAATCTACTTGCCATACAGATTAATCCTCTTTCAATCCAGATAATTCTTAGTATTACACTACTACTATTAAGCCTATAAAGATAATTCAGTGTAATACACTTATAGAACAGAGTAATGTACTAGTAAACCAGAGTAATATAATTGTAATCCACAGTAATCTACTTGCCATCCAGATTAATCCTCTTTTAATTCAGATAATTCTTAGTATTACACTACTACTATTAAACCTATAAAGATAATTCAGTGTAATACACTTATAGAACAGATAATTCCACTTGTAATCCACGGCAATCCAGATAAAATCCAGTTAATTCGGAGAAATACACTTATAAACCTGAGTAATCTACGCGTAATCTAGATAATTCGGAGTAATACACTAGTCAACCAGAGTAAGGCAATTGTATTCCGGGGTAATCTACATCCAATATAGAGTAATCCATTTGTAATCCAGACAGTTGGAAGTAATACAACTGTAAACCTAAGTAACCCACTTGTAATCCAAATAATTTGGAGTAATACACTTATAAACCAGCTAATACAGAATAATACACTAATAAAACAGAGTAATCCACTTGTAATCTAGAGTAATATACATGTCTCACGTAGTAATTCACTTGTAATACAGATAAATAGTAATATTTCCATTTTCTACAGAACTGTTAAATTATAGTGTCACAACTACGAATTTTCAACAAAACAGTTGCATTATCAACTAAAAAGAATAATCCGTTGATAATCCACATAATTCTGAGTAATTCTGTTGTAAATCTGAACATTGCATTTATATTATACATAATTCGGAGTAATACACTTATAAAACAAAGAAATACACTTGTAATCCAGTTTATTTTACATGCAATACCAAGTTATCCACTTGTAATCCATATAATTGGGAGTAATACACTTGTAAACTTGAGATCTCACCTTGTAATCCAGATAATTCGGATTATTATACTTGTAAACCAGAATAATCCACTTGTAATGCAGAGTAATCCACTTGTAATCCAGATCAATCTACTTGGAATTTAGATAACCCATTCTAATACACTTTTAACCCAGAGTATTCCAATTGTAATCCAGAGTAATCCATTTTTAATGCAGGTAATTCGAAATAATATACTTATAAACTAGAGTAATCTAATTGTAAACCATTTTAATCAACTTGTAATCCAGAATAATCGACTTGTAATCCAAATAGTTCGGAGTAATACTCTTGTAAACTTGAGTAATCAATTTGTAATCCAGATAATTCGGATTATTACACTTGTAAAACAGAAAAATCCATTTGTAATGCAGAGTAATCCACTTGCAATCCAGAGCAATCTACTTGGAATTTAGATAATCCGGTCTAATACACTTTTAACCAGAGTATTCCAATTGTAATCCAGAGTAATCCACTTTTAACGCAGGTAATTCGGAGTAATGTACTTATGAAACAGAGTCATCTTCTTGTAACCCATATAAATCCACTTGTAATCCAGAATAATCAACTTGGAATTAGGATAGTTGGTACAAATAAACTTGTAAACTAGAGTATTCCACTTTTAATCCTCATTGATCTACATGCACTCCAAAGTTACCCACTTGTAATCCAGATATTTCGGATCAATACAATTGTAAACCAGAGTGATCCACTTGTAATTCAGTGTAATCTACTTGGAATTAAGATATTCCGTTCTAATACACTTATAACTATGAGTATTCGACTTGTAATCCAGAGCAATCTACTTGGAATTTAGATAATCTGGTCTAATACACTTTTAACCAGAGTATTCCAATTGTAATCCAGAGTAATCCACTTTTAACGCAGGTAATTCGGAGTAATGTACTTATGAAACAGAGTCATCTTCTTGTAACCCATATAAATCCACTTGTAATCCAGAATAATCAACTTGGAATTAGGATAGTTGGTACAAATAAACTTGTAAACTAGAGTATTCCACTTTTAATCCTCATTGATCTACATGCACTCCAAAGTTACCCACTTGTAATCCAGATATTTCGGATCAATACAATTGTAAACCAGAGTGATCCACTTGTAATTCAGTGTAATCTACTTGGAATTAAGATATTCCGTTCTAATACACTTATAACTATGAGTATTCGACTTGTAATCCAGAGTAATCCTCTTGTAATTCAGAGTAATATACATTCAATCCATAGTAATTTACTTGTAATGCAGGTAATGCAGAGTAATACACTTGTAACCCTGAATGATAAACTTGTAATCCAAAGAATTTAGAGTAATACACTTCTAAACCAGAATAATCCACCTGCTATCAAAAATAATCCATTTGTAATCCAGCTAATTTAAAGTAATGCACGTGTAATCCCCTTGTAATCCAGATAGTTCACAGTACTGTAATCCAAAATAATCCACTTTTAATCCAGATAAGTCGGAGTAATACACATATGAACTAAAGAAATCCAATTGTAATCCAGATTATTCCACTTGTAATCCAGATAAATCCGCTTGTAATCCAGATTAATCCACTTCGAATCAGATAATTCGTAGTAATACACTTTTAAACCTAAGTGTTGCACAAATAATCCAGGTAATGCGGTGTAATACACTTGTAATCCTAAATCATCCACTTGTAATCAAGATAGTTCGCAATAACATAATTGTAAACCAGAACAACCTACTTGTAATCCAGATAATTTAGGAGTAATAAACTTATAAACCAGATCATTTTTAGTAATCCAGAGTAATCCACATGTAAATCAGGGTTATCCTTATGTAATCCAGAGTAATCCAATTGTAATCCATTTAATTCAAAGTAATACACTTGTAATCCTGAGTAATCCATTTTTTGTATATAGTAATCCAGATGATTCGGACTACTGAACTTGCTAATCAAAGTAATCCAGTTGTAATACAGATAACTCGGCGCAAAAAACTTGTACTCCACATTAATCCTCTTGTAATCCTAAGTAACCCATTTTTTAATCCAATTGTATTTAATCGAAAATTAGTCTTTTTCGGTAGAAAGTTAATCTTCTTTATTGAAAATTTATGTTTTTGCTTGAAAATTGAAAGTGTTTGTTAATGCAGGGCAAAGCGAGTAATCCAATTGTAATACACTGTAATTAATATTAATTCACTAGTAATCCAGATGATTCGGACTACTTCACTTGCTCGTCTAAGTAATCCACTTGTAATACAGATAAATCGGAATAAAAGATTGTAATCCACAGTAATACTCTTGTAATACATTTGTAATCCATTTGTAATCCAGTTGTATTTAATTGAAAATTAATCTTTTTCGGTAGAAAGTTAACATTCATTGTTGAAAATTTATGTTTTTGCTTGAAAATTGAAAGCATATGGTAATGCGGGGCTAAGCGAGTAATCCAATTGTAATCCACGCTCATTAATGGTAATCTACTAGTAATCCAGATTATTCGGTTTACTATAATTACGAGTCTAATTAATCCACATGTAATCCAGATAAATTGGAGTAAAAAATTGTAATACACAGTAGTACTCTTGTAATCCATTTGTAATCCATTTGTAATACAGTTGTATTTAATTGAAAATTAATCTTTTTCGGTAGAAAGTTAATCTTCTTTGTTGAAAGTTTATGTTTTTGCTTGAAAATTTAAAGTATTTGGTAATTTAGGGCTATGCGAGTAATCCAATTGTAATCCACAGTAATTAATGGTAATCCACTAGTTATAGTAATACAGATTATTCAGATTACTACAATTGCGTGTCTAAGCAATCCACTTGTAACCTAGATAAATCGGCGTAAAAAACTTGTAATCCACAGTAATAATCTTGTAATCCTAAATAATCCATTTGTAATCCAGTTATATTGAATTGAAAATTAGTCTTTTTCGGTTGAACGTTAATCTTCTTTGTTAAAAATCTAAGTTTTTGCTTGAAAATTGAAAGTATTTGGTAATGCGGGGCTATGCGAGTAATACAATTGTAATCCACGGTAATTAATGGTAATCCATTAGTAATCCAAACTATTCGGATGAATACACTTGCGAGTCGAAGCAATCCACTTGTAATCCAGATACATCAAAGTAAAAAATTGTAATCCACCTGTAATACTCTTGTAATCCTAAGTAATCCATTTGTAATCCAGTAGTATTTAATTGAAAATTCGTCTTTTTGGATTGAAAATTCAACTATTTAGGTAAAAAATGAATTTCCCAGCATTTAACTAAGTCGTACAAAATTAGTTTTTTAACGATTTTTTTAGTTGAAAATCCAACTTTTTTGTCGAACAAAACAGTTAAATGTTAAAAAAAATGATTATCAATCAAAGTGTTGCATTTGCAATCTAATGGTTAAGCTTCCAATTTAAAATTTTTTTTAAAAACATTTTCAGTTTAAAAAATTAATTTTCAACAAAAAACGAAACGAATAAAAAAAAATTTCGATCTGTTGAATTTAAATAAGAAACCTGAATATTCAATAATTTTAAAAAGACAATATGGATTTTCAAGAATAAAATTTATTTTCTACTAATTAGTTAATCTTTCAAAAAAAAGTTTCATTTTTAAACAAATTTGTTTTCTTTTAACATAGTTAAATTTTCAGCTAAGAAAGATAATTTTTTAACCAAAAATGAAAGTTATATTTTCAGTTTAAATAAATAATATTTATAAAAAAATTTTTAAGCAACAAATAAAAACGAATTTTTGACAAAAAAAATAAAATTCAACCCTTTAAATTCCACTAAAACACGAATTTTTAACAAAATGTTGGAATCTTAAAAAAATGATGATTTTTGGAAACAGAAGAATAATTTTTTACTCATAAAGACGAATTTTCAAAAAAAAAAAATTTCCTCAAAATAATTGAATTTTTCACCTGAAACTGAATTTTCAAAGAAAAGTTAATTTTATAACAAATAATTTATTTTTTTAATAAATAGTTAATTGTTTTAATTTTTTTTCATTTTTAATTTCAATTTTTTTTACCATTATCTACGAAAATAGTTGAATTTTAAACTAAAAATAAAAGATAAGTTTTAAATAAAAAACGAAATAGTTAAATTTTTAGGTTTAACAAATTTAAAAAAAAAAAATTTTTTTTGAGTGTTTGCAAATTAAATTTGAACCAAACACTAACCAAATTTTCAACAAAAAAGTTTACTTTCTACCAAGCAGTTAATTTTCCTAAAAATGAAACGGCTCAAAAATGTTAAAAATGTTCGGAAATTATGTTGGTAAAAACGAAATTCAATAATGTTTATAATACATTCACTAAATCTTTATTGACACCCACAAACGGTTAAAGAGAATTTTTAAATAATTTTTTTTTTTAATTGCTAAATCGTAACAGCAATATAAGTTATCCTGACCGAAAGAAGTGCGCGGTTAACAACTGCGCACTCCTCGCTTCTCGATCGCGTTCGAACCACAAAAAGCATTGGGTTGTGGTCATGGGCGCCAAAGCACTGCAAAATGTTCTGTTGAATTATAGCGATGCAGTAAACCTATTTTTTCGGATACTGAATGATCTCAAGCATGAAATGGAATCGAAATATCCCCGAGAAGAGGAAACTGAAAAAAAATTGAAATCGCGAGTAAAGGAATCGGTTATCAAAGAGCCCTTTGTGTGTAAAAACTATAGATTTTCTGGTTGATTCCAAACCAATGCATTTAGATTATTATATTATCAATATTATTGAAAATTAATAATCAAAAACATAATACTTCTTCTAAAAAGCAGTAAAGGACTCAATTTTTTCGAGCGACTCTAAATTCATCTTGACCTAGACAAATCTTAACGGGACACATGTTACTCAAATTGTAAAACTGGATTCCAAAAAGGAATGAATTTTTTATGAAAATTCTTGAAAATAGTTTTTCACTTTTAATTTTATTCAGTAGTATGAAGACAATTTAAAATTCTTCATTATTAAAAACAACAACCGAAAGAAACAATAAGTATGG
>JAAAKG020133239.1:0-14232 GCA_010014905.2 Druon quercuslanigerum
CAGCCAAATATTTTATTTTTCTACTCACTTCTAAGTAAGCGGGCCAATGTTTCTTTAATGTTTCTGCAAGTAGTGGCTATTCTTCAAGTGGCAAGGGAAGCAAAATATCATCCGCATGTGGTATCTGAATTAATTTTTTTATAATGTTGAAAAAATTAGTGAATAATACAAATAAATACTTATTGAACAAAGTATTTAAGATTGAATTTGCATTATAACATTAAGAACAGCTTTTCCGGTTAAAACTTATTTTTGAAAGTAATTTGTTGAGACACACTAATTCGAAGAGACATCAGAATTTAGGGAAACACAAGAGCTGTCTTAAAAAAATACATGGACGTGAGAGAAGCTAAGGAGGTATGAATGAACAGAAAATTGTGGCTACAAAGAGTTTATAAGAAATGCATAATAAAGTGTGACAGTATAGCGAATGAAGCGTAAAACAAAATATATATTAGGTACTAATAGACCTGGCTTTAGAGCTTTACATGTGACTTTGTGAAACTCTTCGCTTGGGGTGATCGCTAGAGAGATTGGTCAGAGACCTGTTCCGGAGCAGATTTGCGTCTTTCAGCATTTTACCCCTTTTCAGTTCCCTCAGCCATTTAGAATGATTGTGTACGAACGGCCGTACAAATGATCTCAGACAGACTAATTGTTTGTCTATTTTATAAAAAACAGTTTTAACATGAAAACTTTTTTTTACTCTATAATGTGACCCTAAAACCATTGGGATAGATCATCTTCGATGACCTTGTACTTTTCAGACTATAGAAAAAAGCTTTTTATAATTAGGTAGTTTCTACATAAAGACGTTTAATCATAATAAAAATAACATTTTTTACCTGGTTCCGATTTGATTCTCCACGATAATCTTCGTTAGAATGTTGGCGGGATGATCAGCCTAATTGAAATAACACTTAAGTAGAAATTGATACCACTATGGAATATCCATAGTTTAGGATAAAAGTTTTATGTTTGAAGTTTGTTGTGACCTTTCCTCTAAATCTAAATCAATGAAATTTCTCTAATTGGTAATGAAGTTTCACTAATGATATCAGGGAGAATGCGGTAACTAATGAATAGTAAAGAACTCCTCATTTGATTTTTCCAAATATTAAATAATTTTGTAGTGGAAAACTATTTATTGCTTAATAAGAGTATAATTGTTTATTTGATGCAGTAATTATAAATAAAAAAAAGTTTATAAAAATGCGAAATGTAAAAAATTAAAAGATTAATACAAGAATGTGATTGTGTTACATTAAAATTTTGTTGAGATTGTTACGTACTAGTTTATGTTCGCGACACTTGCCACTGGTCATCGAATGTGATGATAACGCACATCATTCGTCTTCATGTCAAGGCACGAAACACAGGAGTGATTCTTTATTATATTATCTCTTATCTACTGATATAACTTTATTGAATTAGGCCAATACATCTACCTTCACGACATCTAGATGTCACGAGGTAATTGGTTGGACCTTATGTTCGATAAGTGTTAGCGAAGTATTCAAGGGAACCCTTATCCTTATCGAATCATAGACATATAAGCTTCTTCTTGTCAGCCGTTAGACATAATTTTCAAAGACATAGAAATCCTAAGGCAACTAAATGGGATACTTATGGGGGGAATCTTAACAGTTTTCTGTGCACTATACGAGACTAAGTAAAATCTATTGAACAAATAGAATTACCTCTCAACATCTTACAGAGAAATATGAACAGAGAGCACAAGGACAATGGTAGTCTTCATATTAAAAAACAGACAGGGATGTATCCTGGTGGAATATTCGGCTAAAGAACCTGAAAAAGGATACTTAAAACCTTTAAAAAAACAAAGCCAGGCATAGATACCTACTATGAGGTAAAATCCTTTAGAGTGATCAGCTTGACCTCATTCGTACTGAAAACACTATGAAATATTAATCGAAGTTTACTTTAAAGAGCAAATTATAAGGGAAAGACATCTCCATAAGAATCAATTTGTCTTTCAATGCGAAAAGGTGAAGTAGCAATTGCAGCGTTTCTATAAATACAGGGAGCATTAGTAACAGAGCATTAGCAACATCCCATTAAAGTCAATATACAGTTCTGCTGATGCACATGAAGGTAGTGACACGCTAAATGCACTCCATGTTAAAAAGCAAAACGGTACATACTTTTCTACATGCTAATAAAGTGAAGTTCAAAGTTCCAAGAGAATTCTCATAGAAAGGCGTCTTTTTTAGTATACATGTGGCTTTAAAGCCTTATTTTCTACAGGTTATGCAGGCTAAAATAATATTCATATTCTCAAGCTATTAAAGCTTGCCTCGAGAGAATTTATAATTAGGCTTATGAGGGCGCAGTCGCATGGAGGTTGATTAGTAGAATAATGGAATAGTTTTGCACAATGAGGTGCATGCACCAGCTCCAGCATTAACTTCACTGGACAAAACTGTTCTACTAATCTACTAATCTACCTCCATGGGACTGCGCCCTGAAGAACTGCACATTTACATTGGATTTGATAGCCAATCAGATTTTAAGGCTCTTTTATCTGAAGAGTTTACTTCTAGACTAGGCTGCAGTTATCTTCAAGATCTTCCTAGGCTTTAAAGTGGGTAAATTTTCTAAATTCTTGATTTTTTTAAATTGAAATTCTCTTAAGGTTTGAGGCTCTTAAGTTTTAACAATTGTATAAAATTATAAATAATGATAATACATAAAATTAGTAAAAACTAGTCATGATTAATTTTTTCTTCTTTCAAAATGGTTGCCGCATCAACATCTGGCTATAATTTGCGCAGCAGCCGAGCGGTTGTGCTAACACTAGACGATTCTTCCGACGAAGATAAACATAATATCAGCAAATCGACAGAACATTAATAAGAATTTCTTGTCTTTTAAATTGAAAATATTGATCAGGAATCGGATGATGAATTTATTGAAGAGCAAGATGATGGTGGCACTGGCAGTGATTCGGATTTCGATACGGAGGCTGAGAGTGCATCAAAACCAAAAAGGCCGAACTCTTTATTAATATTTTATAATTATATTCGACAATCTATAATGTTTAAACAATAAAGAATGTACTTATTCATTTATTATTCGATTTTTAATGTGTTTTCTCTTCTAGATTAATAATTGGCTGAAAAGAGCAATTTCGATAATTAGAAAAAAATGAAATTTTTTTTGAAAAAAATGACATTTAAGAAAAGTTCTTTTAATTTTTGTCTCTTTTTACTATTTAAAATTTTTATATTTGAATCATTTTCACCAAAATTGCATGTTTTAGTAATTTTTACCCCCAAAAATATATATTGTAAGTAGTATTTAGTTCCGTTTATGCACGAGTTATTAAAATTTAAAGATGCGGAATCCCAAACCGCACAAGTGTGGTAAACACGTATGCGCAGATGAAGTTTCATTTCCACAGGTTAATAATAATAACAAATTGTTTAAACAATAAATTTTGTTGACATTGATAAAATATTACCTCCTTCTATTTGAAAATTGAACAACAAATGAAAACTCTGAGAAAAAAGCGGGACTTTCTAACCCTATTCTATCATGAAATTGCTAAAGACAATAATAAATTGTTTAACCAATAATTAAAATATTCTATTATCAGTATGGAATGGTTTGTTATGTATCAAAAACAATTTTAATGAACAAGACCGCAACAAATTAAAATTAACGTAGAAATCTCGCAAAAACCATTTTGTCATTAATAGTTTTTTTTGGGATGCTATAAAACAGACTTAATGGGGTAATATTTAAAAAGTGATGTTTTATTTATATTTTTTGTCTAATTGTGAAGAGAAATGTTGATTTCAAACTTGATTCAGCTAATATTGAGGATTCTGAATAAAATATGAAAAATATCTTTTTTCCTACGGTATTCATAAAAATGCTAAAAACATTTCCATTGCATTTTTGGACCACACTACTGTTCTACACAGCCGGATTGATACATGTATGCATATTAAAAGTTTATTAATCGATTAATACTCAAAATTACTAAAGAACTGATCAATACTGAAATACTACTCTGAATGCATGATCTCTGAAAACCCCTGCATGCTGCGAGAACTGCAAGGGCGTCTCACGCAATAGGCCACCTGGCAAGAGTAAATAGATGGATTCAGAGGAGTGGACACTCTGAGCCCTCAAGTACATCAGCATACTGCCAATTCTAGAGATAAGGCAAGATTATACATCAGAAGGCTTCAAATTCACCAAAGCTTTCCATGGCTGCATCTAAAGCAGGAATATGTGCAAAGCAAGTTGAAACCCACTCCTGCAAAGAGGAAATCTGGTATTCAGATGGCTGCAGTAGAGGCGAAGGCTCAGGAGCATGAATCTATGACAGCTCAAGGAGGAGAGAGATAAGGATCCCGCATGTGTGACATGCTAATGTCATTCAGGTGGAGGCCTGATCATGTGCGAAGCGTATTAACCGAATTGTGGGTATGAAACCTAAGGCCAAAAACAAGATCACTACCATGGACCACCCTCCTTGTTCACCTGCATTTTGTGACTTCTAGCTTTTCCTCAGAGGGATAAATATTAGGCTAGGTGAAGGGCATGCAGCACGGCTTCCAAGAAAGAAAGAAACGTTTGACTAAAGTGTTTTCTGTTAGCAGTGCACTTTTTTATATTTTTATTCTATACTTATAGTAGATTGTAATGTTATGCAGCAGGTTTTTAGTTAAAAAAGTTAAATGATCAAGGACATTTTGGACCAATTAGCGAATAACAAATTCCTTTCAGCCTTAAATCTCAACTTTGTGTTTCAGCCAATGCCAATGACTGAGACCTCAAAAAATTAGATGGCTAAATAGATGACTTAATAGACTGCCCTTTGGACTAAAAAATTTGAACGTTACTTTTTAGAGGATGATAGACAATGCCTTAAGAGGATTTTTAGGAAAAAAGGTTTTGTTTATCTCAGCGACATTGTCGTATTCCACAGAGAGTAAGAGATTTTAAACGATCGCAGAATATCATCCATATTCAGAACTTTTTTGGACTCGCTGAGTACTATAGAAAATTAAAAAAGAAAAATTCTCTCGAACTTGTAAGCCTCTTACGCATACCACACAGAAGGATACACCTTTCGAATAGTTCATAAATTTAAAACAATCTTTTGACCAAATAAAAGAACTATTATGCTCAGCATTGGTTTTCAAGTTTCCAAACTGAAAGGAGAAATTGGCTTTAATGATAGACTCACGTAATCACGGATTATGTGCAGTAATATACCACAACGGTCATCATAGTTGATACATGTTAATGAGCTAGACTTCAAAAAAGGAGAGGAATTATTACAGGAAGAAACAGCGAGTATGTCGAGTCCATAATCGTTAAAATTTTCTTCCAAGTGTAGAAAACGTGCAACCTGACGCAGGTAACAAGCTCTGGCTCGCTATTTCAAAAGAACGGAAAGGAAGTCAAGAAACATCTGTATATAAGTGACCTCAATTTAATGAGACCGAGTGGCTGAAAGTGTTAGATAAGATAAATAAAGATGCCATGGCCTCCAAGCTAACTATTTCACGCTACCACTTTATGGACCCAATGCTCACCCCTTTAGAAAAAGTAGAAGTAAGGAACTACCTCAACTTCTTGAGCCAAAAATATGAAGATCAGCACTTTCACACAAGCCAGGACTCTTGGAGAATGGAATCCTGACGACAAAATAACCACTGATATCTTTGGCCTATTGCCTTTGACACTATCAGGCCATGAATACATCTTCAGCCTACAAGATATGCTCAACACATGTTTGATCTTCATACCTCTTGAGAACACGGAATTGGAAAGCATTCTTGAAGGGTTATTTGATCATTACATATACCTATCCGGCGTACCTAAGGATATACTAACAGACCAAGGACAACATTTCATATCCGAACTGGCAGAGAACATTGAAAACTGTTTAGAATTAAATATATTAAAACTACATTTTACCAAAACAAAGCAACGGAGCCCTCGAGAGTCGACTCGAAAATTAAGAATTTATTAAGAACAAGCATCTAGGATCATAACACGGAATGGGATCAAAACCCGAAAATAATCTGCATGGCATGCAACACAATGAAGCATGCCGGTACACAATACCCAGCCATCCAACTGATCTTTGGAAGAGAGGCTAATTTGCCCTCAATGCTTTAGCACAACACCTAACGTCAAGTATGAAGAAATAGTTGACCTGTAGAAGCGTAGACATGAACACTACCTCAAGAACGCTGAAGAGAAAATAGAGACACAGAAACTCAAGCGCCATAAACTGCGAGACTACGAATCCGGAGATCTTGTCAAACTTATTAACAACTAACAAGATTACAAACTCTCTCCTTCATGAATGGATCAGTAGTACTTGTAGAGAAACAAGAAAACAACTACGTTGTACTTTTCAACGACAAACGAACTAAGATGTACGCCAATCAACGTATGCCTCATTGCTAATAATTTTACAGATGGATTTGTCACTATTCCTCTTGTTAATACTAAGTGTAGTCCAAGCGGATGTCACTACAACTGACCTGAACGAAGTCATTATCTTATTTTGAAGCAGTTAAGGGGCAAAAAACGCTTTGATAAATATAAACTTACTAATTAAAGATAACACTTAAATCTAAGTCAGAACAATTCGATGGGTAGCCACCACTGTGATAAATCGAGTTACGTACCAGGCTTTTGAACTGAAACTTAATTGTGTTAAAGAAGTCGAGCTAGTTATCACGATTAGTTACAAGTGAGTTGGCCTTTCAACAAATTCTGGAGATCACGGATTATCTATTATCTATTCAAAAGAACTGGGAAGAGCTAATCTGTATCACGGAATTTGGAACCTCATACTTGGAGTAGGTACGGATACGCAATATAGAAGAACGATACGTCTTATTGCGAAAAATGTATGACATTGCATCAAACCACCTCTGTAATGACCGCCCTAAATATTTTGAACTTAAACTGAGCAATTCACGTATAGAGCGTTTAAAGAACCAGAAAAATGGGCTGGATCAGCTATTAGGTAAAACTCGTTGTAAGAGAGGATTTTTCAACTTTTTAGGAGACATTTCAAAAATCTTTTTGGAAATCTCATTACACAGAATATGACCTATGTTAATGAGGAAGTTTATGCATTTTTTAACAATCATAACATATTGTCACAAAGCATATCCAATCAAACTAGAATCAATAAACTCTTGTTAAACTCAGCATCTAATGATTTTAAGAATATAGATTTGCATAGTCGGGAACCAGATGGTGTACGGAACAAACTGAAGTAGGCCAAGTATCGCGATTAGAAATAAAATGACGGTCTGCATGATGATATTCGATGAGATGAGTAAGATATCAACTTATTAATAGATGCAAGAAATTATAGGAAAATTAGCAAATTATTGTCGTATGAATATTGACAATACTTTCCGTTCCTGTGTATGATGCTAGTGTGGCACAAGGATTAAATGGGCTATCTTGCCTATCTGCCTATCTTGACATTGAAACATTTTTCATTATTTACAGTTTTAATATTTGATTCGCATAGATGAAACAACACTTCACCGAAACAAACTTTCACTTAAATCTTCTACCCATTAGAATATCTAACCCTTTAACATCTAGGAAGGGATACCATATATTTTGGTAACTGTGCCGTTCTCCATATTTGGGCATATCACGATTTCTAATCACTGATTGGCTATCCCACTAATTACCCTCTTGGTAAATATAATTCTTAATGGCCATTGGATAATTAGGCTCATACCACTCTTCTACATAATTCGTTATCAATGCTGATTAGAACCAAGATGAATCCCTACTTCTAATATCACCCACCCCTACGGGAATCTGAGAAGAGATCTTATATGTATAAATAGAGCAGAATTGAAAAAGACAGACAAATTCTCAATAAAATAGATGAATTTTAATGCAAATATTTAAATAGTTAACAAAAAAGAATTAATTTTGAATTAAATATATACATTTTAAACCAAAAATGGACTGGTTAAATTTTCGGTTTGAAATCTGAAAGTTATTTTTCAGCTGTTTATTTACAGGGCAATTTTTCGGAAGATTTACCCCTACTCCTCCCTCCCCATTTGTAGCGTAGTTTAGGGATGAACTTTCTTGCTTTTATGGTCGTTGCAGTTTGCAATTTTCCATAAAAGACTTTTTCAATATAAAGCATCCTGTCGTCCCGAAATTCTGGGACGTCAAATATTTTTCTAACTCCTTCAATTTTTCGGGACAATTAATATATTTCAAAACACTTATTTATTAGAATTATTTGCGATTGCTCCAAAATCATTAAATCCGCACCAGTAGGTTCCGATTTAATTCATATTTATTTCGGACAAACGCGGGTAGTGATTGGAGTAAAAATAGCTATCAGGGAAGGGAGCGGATTAAGTCAACAAAAATTTGTATGTGAAGGAAACTGAAAACTGTACCGAAAGATATACAGATATTAAATAAATATAATTATTGTTATCATATTCACCAATAGAATTGTAGATGATCACGAAGGTGAAGACCAGAGAAGTAATGGTCTTCATTTCTCCAGGTGATGAAAAAACAATAGAACTAATTAATATTGTGGTTCTTCATTCGGATTTATATACTCCATTCCAAGCCTCTCCAGAGCAGGAGAAGGGTTTTTAATTTAATTAGCTATGTAACCAAGATATACATTTTACGAATAAGACTATGCAAACTCTGCAGACAAAAAACTTTTGTTTATTCAACGTTATTTCAGGCTTCATAAAATGTATTTGTCCCATTTTCGTAAAATTGACGTCATGTTATTGTTAAATAAGTGTAACCAAAAGGTACATTATCATAAATAGTCAATATAAAATAACTAACATAGAGAATTAAAAAAAATAGTGTGTTCATGATGAAGCATTCGATCTATATGCTATATGACTGACCAAAATTCAAAACAATCGGATTCTGGGAATAAAATTCTCCGAAAGCAAATTTATTCGCTTACTCATACAGAAATCTTTAGTTATTTCTTAAATAATATACAAAGAAAATTTTTCATTTTGATTAATTTAAAAATAGAAAGTTACAAAAAATACAAAACTACCATTATAATTTTTCTAGCTGGAAAATGGAAATGGGAAATTCCGTCGAATCCTACGCCTTTTTCAGCATTATGGTTTTTTTTTTAAATCGTCAAAATTGTTTTATTTAAAAACATAGAAAAAAAGTCTTTTCTATTAGCGCATAAACTCATTAGTCAAGTAACATAAATAAGCAAAACTTCCTCACTCTTTAATAAAGTGTATTGATATTACATGTCAATCGATTTTTCTTGAAACAAAGAACATTTTTCGTTCTTGCATTAATTAATAACTCATTAAAAAGATCAACAATAATTTCTTGTGGTTTAGACTAAGAAATAAATGGGTTATAATGTTATAAACAAACTAATGAACAAAATAAGTTGTTTTGTGATTGAAAATGGTTCGATATTTAAGATCCATAGATTTTGTATGAAGGATGACGCATTTAAAATATGTTCTAAAGTTTGGGTAACACATAAATACTATAGGATAATTTTAATTTTTTAATTTTACAATGGTACATCACAAACTATAACTGCAGGTGAATAGTTTTATGAAACAAATGTAATGCAGGAATTAATTTATGTCAATAGATTTAGTCTTTAAATGAGTCTTCTAAATATATTCAATAAAAATTACTTTGACCAAATTATCAAATTAAATTGAAGGCATCATAAACGATGTGAGACTTAAATTCAAACTCATGAAAAAAGATAAATTAAACAAATAATGGGAATTTTATTGATTTAAATTTTTTATTATATAAAAAATATAAGATTAAAGAGATATGCGGGACGGTTTTTCAGACACGTGTCTCCCTTCGAATGCTGCCTTCCCTTTTTAATTCTTACAGCATATTTTGAAGCATTTTTTTAGTTTTTCCCAATAAAAACTGGTTTTCCATGAAACTGAAAAGATTATTTTAATTATGTTTCTTATTATTTCTGTGTACATTTACGCATAATTTTATTCAATGCAATTATGAAATTAACCAAAAGGCCGATTGATTATTGCAAAATATTTTAAAAGAGAAACCTGAGCTTTTTTCTCATTTATCTTCATTTTGTTGTTTAGTCCAGAATCAAAGAGCAGAAACTCTAATTGCTTATGATACCATCGAAGAGGTTAATTTTTACAGGCTTCCGATGCTCTAGTTTCCTCAAGATTTTCTGTAATTGAGATAAATCCTTTACTGATAAGTAGATAAGAAAAATTAAATGACGAACAATCGCAAGTAGCGAGAATAAGTATTCTACATGTTTACCATGATATACAATTTTATTTTAGAAGTTTATTGTTAATTTTGAGAATTGGGGGCATTCCCTGAATTTAATAAATTTCATGAATTTCTTGAATTTTGTGAATTCCTTAAATTCCAATGATTCCGTGATATTCGTCTGCACAATTTTCGTCTTACAAACGCTCTAATACATGTACTGGAATGCCGGGCGGTAACATCCATAGCAATTACAAAAAGTGATGACAAACTTCCTGCATTGTTCCTCCAGGTGCTTCCCACAGTTTAATTTGTTATCTAGGATTATTCCCAGATATTTAACCGAATCTTAAAATATAAGCCTGCAGCCACGAAATGCAGTAGCACGAACTTTCGGCACCTTGTAATTTCTCGCGAAAATGGCCAGACTGGCACAGCACCGAGTTTGTGAAACCCATCATCCTTACCAGATAAACCCCCTGACTAGGATTACAAAGTCATCCGCGTATCCCTGGGTGCAATGCCCCACTTCATTTGGCCTACGAAGGAGGCTATCCACTACAATGCACCACCGGATGGTGATGGTGATGAGTGATCTTAGATGTCTCTGGCATACTCAATAATGATTCCTGTCTATTTTCAGGTTGACACATGGTGTTATATTACCTAAAAATAAACAGGAATCACTACTGAGCATGTCAGAGATATCCGCGTTCACCCATCACTGACCTTTGAAGGCGTTTTGCTGAAGGCACTCTCTATATTCACAAAGGAGCTCACACATGATTTAAAGATTAATCTTAGCTTCGAAGCTCTGATATTCAAATAGCTTAATTAGGAGAGCTCGACGAGGAAGACTTTTAACAATAACGATTTGTGGAAACTTCGGTCGCGTAATGCGATCGTATGATTTTTTTTATTTCGCTGGATAATGTATTTTATGATTTAACTTTAACAGAAATGAAATAGTCTCAAGTTAACCTTTCTGCAAGATTTCAATCTGATAAGTGTTACAAATTAGCACCCAGCGGGTAAAAGAAATCGAAAATATTTTTTTTTGCATATTCTACGAACCTGGCTCATAACGAATAACGAAATATTTTGGTGAAAAAGCAAATATATACCTTTATATAACAGAGTGATTCATAGCTTGCATTTCCGGCAGACAAGAAACAGTGTTGGTGATGTTATATCGGATGTAAATAGTAACATTGGCATGCTTCAGCTTAAAATACTTGCTCTGAAAGTTAAAGTAGATTACATAAAAAAGAATAATTTGAAACAAGAATTTACCTTGTTGTTATAAACATTCCCATTCACAAACCGTAATTAACAAGTGTAGTCCAAGGTCGATACATAATTAGGAAAAATGCCTTTATGCTTGAAATTAATTTTTGTGGACGAATTTTTGAGAAAATTCTGTTCTACGAAAATTCAAATTAGAGCCAAAGAGCATTGGGGATCACGTCCTTATAGCAGAAATAATGGTAATATCTAAAATTATGGTATTTTGAGACAATATCCAGATTGAATACAAATAGCAATGTGTGAAATTGATTTGAGTGATTCTAGAAATGTAACTCAGGGAATGTTACGTCTAGATAAAATAAAAAAAAACGCTAAAAGAAAAAGGAATACACATATAAATATTTTAGGGAATATAGAGGTAGCAGTGACAAAATTTAGAGAAAGCAAGATGATAATTATGCGGATAAGAATCTAAGCTAGAGAAAGAGAAAGAGAGGTGGAATAGACAAAGGCGAATAAAGTGGCGGAAAACATTATCAAGGTTCGAAATTTGAAGGGACAAATGGTCACCAAAACAGTAATAGTGATTACGAATAAGAGAATAACAGTGTTTTGAAATATGATGATAGAAACGAGATAAGCGAAAAACGGATAGGAAATTGAAACGAAAGTTCGACTCGGCAAATCATCTTATATCATAATGTCGATGTCCTAAGATGATAGATACCTTTGGAGACAGATCATTAGAATGTTTATTTGATACACTCAACAAAATGACGTGGAAAGCAGTGAAAGCTTTTTAGAAAATAAAAAATAAAGTCATATTAAGTTTTACCTGTAACCAAAGCAAAATTTAGAACAACAGCATCAGAGCTTTGTTATGATATTATTTCACGTAAAGATTGCCTCGATGAAAGTCGCGTATGAGAACAATTAAAAAAATATAGGTAATAAATTTAAACAAAAAGCAAGAAAAATCATTAGTAGATCTGAATTCTTGAATGGCCCACGACAACAAAGATTGACCAACGTGCTAGTAAAAAATCAAAAAGTGTTTTCGGAAGTACCAGTGTGTACAAATATCTAAGTTCATAATTCATACCTTAAAACCAAAAATTTCAGTTAACAAAAGTTTGTATAAATTTACAATAAAACGTGAAGATCCAGTAAGCACAGAAATTCAAAAAAGGTTATATTTTGGTTGATTAGAACCGACCACTAGCCCCCATTGTAGGCATTGAAGCTTGATTTTTCCATAAATTCCTTGAGGAAGTTCACAAAAGTCTGTGCTTTCTATAAGTGTTTATAAAGGTATTTTTAAATCTAGAAATCATCAGGCATGTCCAAAGTTTTTCTTTTTATTTAGAAAACAAAAATCGTGCAGTTCTTATTAAAATCACTATTATCTTGCTTAAGAAACGGTATTATTTCTAAAAATTCGCTTATAATATTAAATTTAAAGTAAATTGAAAGCATGATACATTAGACAAATATTTTTAAAAATCCTTCATACATGATGTGAATAAAGTAAGATAAAATAGATAAGGGAGTGGAATATTTTTATCGTTTTTGATAAAAATGTATTTTTCCTAATTCAAAATTCAAAAACTTATCTTTGGATTCACATATTTTTTAAGTAAAAACTTTCCATTCGTAATATCTCCCAATAACCACCCACACCTCGTTTATCTCGTCATGCCTAATTAAAAATTAATTACACAATTATTATTAAAAGCGTAGCTATATTTTATAGGTACGGCCAAATAAACCTTAAATTAATAAAAATTATATTTGTACAATTTTGTACAGTTAACGAAGACTTCCTTTAAACGATATCTTTATCATTATACTTTCATTTTTAATCCTATTTGAATAAATACTCATAAACCAAGTTTAATAAATTAATCCTAAATTAATCTTAATGAATTGTATTTTTGTCTTAATCATCGAAATTATGGTATTGAGAATTAAAATTGTTGGTTAAGAATATTTTTCTATTGATTGAAAAAATATCTTACCATAAATTAAAACGTAATTTTTCAAAAATGTAAATAGTTTACTACAAATTGTAAACTTAAATCTCGAAAGGTGTTCATAAAAATATTTTTCAATTTGAAAGGCTTTAAGAATATTTCGAGAAAAATTCAATCTTTTTTCCCTCCATTTGAGAGAGAAATCTTAATTTTCGCTTAAATTTAATTCACAGAACGAATTTTCATTTTCCACTAATTTAGAATTGTAAAAAAAATTATTGTGTATAATTATTTGAGATTAAAGCATCATTAAAATAATTGTCTCGAGATCTGTGAGAAACTCTGTAGAAAAATTACCGGTAAATGCTTTTATTCCATCCATATATTTTTACTTAATAATGAGGCTTTAATGAATAAATCTGAATGTCATGTGTCTTACATTTTTAAAATTTTATAACAAAAATATTTCTAAGCACCTGATAATTAAATTTTTATAAAGGTTATAAAAAGGTATTGTTGATAAATAATTACTAGGATGCGCTTTGCTTAATTACACAACCAAAATAAAAGTTAGAACGAGAATTTGTATGAACATTATAAGGTTCTATACTCTTATCTTAATATAGAGATACTCGGGAGGAGAATTAAAAGATCGTCTTTTAATAAAATCAAAGAAAATACATTTATTTCTCAAAACTAACTCGGTTTACATAAAACGCGGTAC
>JAAAKG020133240.1:0-14231 GCA_010014905.2 Druon quercuslanigerum
CCCGTTCGGGGAAGCACCTCAGCCATTTCAATGCACAAACAAGTACACGGAAATGTTACCAGCGAAGTCCACTTGGAGGTTGGTGCTTCTAGTGCCTCCTCACCCACTCCGCGGCCTACAGAGCAGGCAAAGAGCCCTACGCCTTTACTTTTCGAGGCGTGGTGCACCTCTATTCTCCTGCAAATCCCGACTGCTTCTATATTTTACTCACTACCTCCTTCAACCTTTCCATAACCGCTTGTGTACTAAATAGCCACGCTTTGTTCTGTACGCTGCACAGTGGAAAAAAACACTTTTTTGCGACAAAAATCAGTTGGCTCCTTAATTTTCAACGGATCAGAGCTTTTTTTTAAATACTCATGAAGAACCGTACATTAACGTAGAGGTGCACGTTTTTTGAATTTGTTATTTAATAATTTGTTCTTTAACCTAAAATTTTCAATTGGTTATATTCGCGATATTTACGAACCCCCATTCATCGATATTTCTGCAAAAAGGTGTAGAATTAGTAAAGTTACTTTTTTTTAATAAACATTTAACTTGTAGATAAATATCCTGTCTTTTGTTAATTTTTATAAACAAATGAATGGATATAACTGTTGTATTTTCGGATTTCGAATGTATTATATGCATAGATTTTGTTATAAAAATGTTAAGAATCAATTTTTAATTACGAAAAAGCACAAAATAACAATATTAGTTAATAGTTTAAACAATTTTTATAAACGAATTCACTTATTTGGCATATCCATGCTGCCAACAATTTTCTTTTCTATGGAATCATTTATTTTCATCTGAAGAACAAGAATATTACACATTAGAGTTCCATGAAACAACATTTGTCATTGTTATAAATAATTTTTACAAACAAATTAACTGATTATAGAGTTACTCTTATTGGTTATATTGCTATAAAACTTAATTTCCTAGCAATGTTTAAGCTTCTCTACTAAACGTCAAGGTTGCAGCCAGGAAAGAGGTTTATTTTTTTTTTTACTTTTTTTATACATTTACTTTTTTATTTTTTTTATTTCGCCTTATTCTGCTCTACTGATGAATTTCTAAGATTTAAACATTTACTCAATATATTATAGCATGAGCAGATTTGTGGCATCTTCTGATAGCTCCTTCATTTTTTCATTTCTTTGATCCTCAAGAAAGAGATTCGCGGATCTGATAAAATCATGAGTTAGTGCATAATATTTTCATTCGTTGGTATTATGTTCGACATTCTGCTGTTTCCTGATCGGGTGTTCCTGAAATTTTTATTGCTTGCCTCTTGGGCTTCTTCTGAGAAACATCCAATCGGTAATTTGAAGGAGCTGATGATCTCACTTTCGTGTATCAGAACCTTATGGACAGTTGGTGGCAGTTTGTACCAAGGATACAGTTTCAAGCAAAGCTTTGCCGTATCTAAAGCATACGTCTTTAATTTTTCAGAATCGATCATTTTACCGCACGAAAGGACTTGCAGAATGTCATGACATCTTTTGATAAGATTTGGATCCATACCAGTAATTTCCGCTACAACTTCAGCGTGCGCAAAGAAAATTCGGGCAACATTGCCCGTATTTGTTGTTCCTATCCGTTGCTTTACTACGTCCACTGATAATGGCAATTCTGATTTAAACAATTTTTAAATCTCATTTTTTCTAGATTTCTTCAGCTGATTTTCTTCAGGCTCTCTTGCACTGCTTTTTAAAAATCCATATTATATGCAAAATATAACCTGTATTCTAAAAAGCGAATCCCAGCATTTAAAGTGGACAATCCAAATTTGTAGAACTCTTTATCACATGGGCGATTTAAAACATGTTTCAAATCATTCATGAATTTTAGACCGACTCTACAAATATTATAGAAATTAAAACTCACCCTAAATGACTGATTGCCAATTTCAAGAATGTAAGTGTCCACTTTCTGTAATAGGTTTGAATAATATTCATACGCGTTTTTTATTACTACATCAGTTTCCTTAATAAATTCAAACTTTATGGGTCGACAAAAATCAACTGAGGATGGTGTTTCATTTTGCCAGACGACAGAATCTTGGAACCATGGAAATGAAAAGCTTTATCAGAAAATTGTTTTTCATTATCATGGAACACATCTCTCTGATTAATCTCATCTCTACTTTCACCATCACCATTATCTGTTAGAAGGTCCATTATATGTCTCTGAGGAGGACAATATTAGAGTGGTATTAGTTAATAAGAGGGACATAGCAGAAATATATGTCAAACTTACCGAGACACATATTATCTCTTCAAAGAGCTGAGTGACCATAAAAGAAATGGTGGATTTCAGCAGGGAGAAGAAGAATATTGGCTTCCAATTAGGGAAGGACTGACACGAGCGGAGCATTTGATGAAGGAATTGCACGAGCACTCTATGACAACCGAAGGGCTTCATAGGGACTTAATAGAAAATGTTGGCCGAACGGCCAGAATGAGGGCCATGACCCGAAAGGAGAATACGAAGAAGAGGACAAACCAAAGGGGCACCCAAACAGACGAAGCCGTTGTGGCTCCCACTCCCCGCGATAGAAAGCGAGACAGGGAGACTACCCTGAGTCCCATGGAGGCTTGTTCATCCAAGCAAACACGTAAAAAGCCGAGAACTCGCAACGCTTCAGCGCCTGCGACCTCGACTCCGAAGGAGATGCCAAGAGAAGAGGAACCTGCATCCAGCGACACCTGGAAGCAGAGGAAGACACGGAGAAGAGCTCGACCCGAAGCGGTTCTTATCAAACCGGCCGACGGATTGAGCTATGCCGAGGTTCTAAAGGACCTCAGGAAGAAGGTAAAGCCTTACGCCCTCGCCGTCAAAATCAAGGGGGTCAGGCAATCAAGAAATGGTGAGGTCCTGGTGGAACTGGGGCCTACAACGAAGGGCAAAGCAGAGTTCTCGGTTGTAGTAAAGGAAGCGGTCGGCGAAGGGGGTAGCGTGCGCGAGCTCATCCCCCGCACTAAAGTGCGCAAGAGGTCGACGCGGCCGTGAGACGCCACTTCGAAAACCAAGTTGTCGGAGATATGAAGGTCAGCTTGACGAAAAGGCCTTTCAGAGGCAATCTGAAGGATTTCGCGGAGATGTCAGAGGAGCTAGCTGCAAGGCTGATGCACGCGAGACACCTGAAGGTGAGGTGGGTATTCTGACGTGTAAGAAAAAATATGGAGGCCACAAGATGCTACCGCTGCCTAGGCTTCGGCCACGTAGCAGTGGAATGTGAGGCTTCAAATAGGACCAAAGCATGCTGGCGATGCGGAAAAGAGGGGCATAAAGCTGCAGCATGCGAAAGCACACTGCAGTCCTACCTCTGTACCGCAAAGAGAGATAAGCGACGGACAGACCATCGTTCGGGTACAAGGAGTTGCTTGCCGTTCAGAGAGGCAGCCTCGTTGAGGAAGCCTCTTGGACGTTTAAGCTAAAATCGTTTGCTGGGCAGGTCCAATTAGAAGTCCAGATAGCCAGGAGAAGACCATGTTGGCATAAAAGCAGAAGGCCGAGGCACGGCTAAAGAAAAGTCACCCCCTGAAGTAATGCGAAAGCGGTTCCGAGGGGAAGCATGTCAAGGCGAAAGGGTGGTGGTTTTTAGTAGGTCGTTGGAGGCATCACTATAATGGTCAAATTAGGATCTTGATGTATATTCATATATATTCAGATCATTTTAGTGATGATATCAATATCCCGACACTACCGAGAAGTGCGGACCCTGCTCGGTGTGTGATAGCACATTTCCCACCTTCCCTCGCAAAAAAAAATCATCATCATCATAGCCAATAATCTGTCTTCATTACTGACTTCATTCTCAATTATTATTTCATCTGTAAGAATTGCAAGCATTTGGATGATTAACCAATTTTAGGGCTCTAGATAACTCTTCTCCACTGTGATCAACGGAAACATCTTCAGATTGTGGGATATTTTCTTGGGTATGATTAAATAACACTGTAAACTCACTTTGTGAAAATACAGTATTTTTCCTCGTAAAATCACTTTTTATCCTACGAACCTTTGATCATTTTCTATTATACTGCGGCAAAAAGCTGTAGATAAATTTGCGTTTTATTTCCATTATCTGGACATCAGAGAAGAAGCTTGAAGATTTGATGCTAACTATGATCATGTCTGATTTGCTTTTTCTTCCCTGTACTTCATCATCATTCCACATCATCTCACATAATAAGAAATTTTTCACTTTATACACCATGTTATGGATAAACCGACATTAAAGATAGGTGACCGAGATAGAATACGATTTTCTTTGAGTAAAACTTCTTAGTATCACTGAAACGGAAAGAAATGACAGAACAATTCAAGAGAAAACAAAATACAGTCAGTTCCACGTTTATACATTTGTTTTTAAAAGGTGCAAAACAGAAACAAATGACAGAAGATTCCACAATTCTTCTCGTAGAATAATATCTTCAAGCGAATCTTGCAATTTCATAGGCTTATAAGTATACATCATACAAAGGTAAAGGAAGTAAAAATATTAAAAAATTTTCAAAGTACCAAAAAATCTATTAATGAATGCCAGACATAAAAACCTCTTTCATGGTTGCAATTTTCACGTTTGGTAGAGAAGCTGGAATATTCCCATGGAGTAGGTTTTATACCAATATAGCCAATTACTGTAATACTAAAATAAGTGAATTTTATTATACGATTTGTTTATAAGAATGATATATGTTGTTGAATGAAATTTAGTTGTGCACAAATTCTATTCTTTAGATGAAAAGAAATGATTCCGCAAAAAGGACAAATTTTGTATGCATATAAATGCCAAATAAGTGAATTTGTTTATGAAGATTGTTTATAACAATAACAAATGATATTTCATGGAACTCTAATGTGTAATATTCCTGTTCTTTACATGAAAATAAATGATTCCGTATAAAAGAAAATTTTTCGAAGCATAGATATGCCAAATAAGTGAATTTGTTGATAAAAATTGTTTAAACTATTAACAATAATTGTTATTTGGTGCTTGTTCGCAATTAAAAAATGATTTTTTACATTTTTATAACAAAATCTATGTATATAATACATTCGAAATCCAAAAATTCTACAGTTAACAGTTTTATCCATTCATTTGTTTATAACAATTAACAAAATACAGGTTATTTATCTGCAAGTTACATTTTGATTCAAAAAAAGAAACTTTTCTAATTCTACACCTTTTTGCAGAAATATCGATGAAAGGGGCTACCTAAATATAGAAAATATAACCAATTACAAATTTTAAGTTAAATAACAAATTATTATATAAAAAATTTTAAAAACCTGCACCTATGCGTTAATCTATCTCTCGTTATTCAAATATACCCCCTCTCCCCCTTCGTTTGTATACTCGCCTTATCCCTTTATCTTAGATCTAAGCCTTCAAACCGAAACCTGTTTATACCTTCCCAAATATTATCTTTCTCTTTTTAAATATATTCTTTTGCGCACACATATTCACTTGCTCTTTCAAATCCTTCCATATTTCATTCAACGACTCCCCTTCAAAGCGTATCTTTGCTACTACTCCTGATATTTCTCTATCGCCTCCCTCGTGCAGCACACCCTCTCCCCCGTCGAAACTTCTTCTCTGACTTGCGTTCCCCTGCCCTTCCCTCTTATTAAAAGTTATCATGCTTGATGGTCGGATTCTACTCTCTCTTGTTCAGCGAAACTCTTTGTCTTCTCCCACCCTTGCCACTATCCTCTACCCAGCCCCTTAGAATCTCCCTCTCCTTATTTCTTATCTTATCCTACGATCTTCCTTCAAAACTCTCCTTCCCTTTAAAGGCGTCCCCAATTTTACATTAAATCCCCCCTCCCCAGTACCACTATACTCCATTTCTTTCGATAGATATTCTTTCACCCTTTTTTGTATTTGCTGCCCCTTTTTTCAGCCCCTCGCCATGACCATGTCTCTATTGTCTATCATTCCTTTCTCTCTACACTTGTATCTTCTTCTGGGACTGAAGCCAAGAGACGTGGAAAACCATCAACGCCAAAACCAAATATCCATCGATCAAAGCTCATGCTCTGTATTTCATGGGATCAGCAGGGTTTAGTGTACTATGAGCCGCTCCAACCTAACGAAACCATGAGCGGTGATCTTTATCGAAAACAAATAATGCGATTGAGCCGAACATTAACGGAAAAACAGCCACAATACGAGCAGACACTTTAAATGTATTAATCTGCATGACAGAAAACGGCCCCCAATTACAAAACGTCTCAAAACATACTTGCAAACGCTAAAATAGGAAGTCCTACCCCACCCATTGTGTTCTCCATAAATCGCGCCGTCTTATAAATATGCCAAAAAATGGATATTGAAAATGGATATTAAAAATGGATACATTCGTGGATATCTTCAAAAGACGAGTCGTTTTCCAGACATGGTATCCGTATGCTGCCAGAAAGAAGAGAGAAAGAAGTGGCTATCGATGGTAAATAAATTGAATCAGTAACTGGAAACCTCTTCTTTTAAATAAACCCGTAATTTTACAAAATGTTACTCAAAATGAATTCAGATAGATAGGCAGATAGATAAACAGATTGATATATAGATAGACATATGAAAGATAGATTGACAGATACATATATAGATAGACAGATAGATATAGATTTTTTTGGAAAAGAGTATTGTAAAAATGCATTACGCACTAACCAAATTCGAACTTTGGGGACCATAAGTCCACAATATAAGCTCATAGTCGACAATGTTCCTGGAATCTGCTTTCGCATTGTTTAAGGAACATGGAGGCTCGGGTAAGATCGTCTCTTGGTTTGTCTTTTGCTTTCAGAATTAATATTCTTTTTGACTGAGTCCATCCAGAACTATTTACGACGACGCGCTATTAAATTCATTTGAACATCGATTGTCATGACCGCTTTTTCTGCAGCAGCCACAAGTTCTCTGATGGCATCCATACTTTGTCGTCCTTATTTAAAGCTATTTGATGACCAGCAACACCTTTTCGAAGCTTGGCTACTCCTTTGCAGCAGTTTTCTGCTTTCGATATACTTAGCCTACAATTATCTCTCCATTTCTGGTATTTGTGCTCTTTTTGCAATTCATGCATGTTTCCTTCTCTTTTCGATGCATATTATCCATATCTGCGCAATCTCTTGGTTCCACCAATGATTTGGCTTACCCCATGCCAATACCTTTAATTTTAGGCATTCATTCCTCACGTACTTTTTGCTTTAACCCATAATCTTGCCTTTCAAAGGCTGTTTTATCTATTTTGTTCTTTAACGATTATTTTTTCTCTTTTGGCCCTGACTTTATTACCAATTTGGAGTAAGAGCTCCGCAATTTCCTCGACGTCTCGATTTGGGGAGGCATAACAACTTATATGAAGCTATATGGCGAAGTCGGTGTTTCCACCTAGAAGAAACTCTTGCCTTGGCCGTGGCCAGTAGCTAAAGCCAAGTTGTGAGCTGGGAAACTTTTATTTATGTTGATCTGCAGAATTTTTAGAGTGTACATTTTGTCGCCGCATTCCCTCCGACTTGCTGACCCTGTTGTTGGCAGTGAACACAAAATAACGTATTTTGACGTCCTGCTGCTTATGTAAGTCTTTTCCTCATTGCATACATACATTTCTCCTATCGGGCCTTTGCAAGTGGCTATCGCGTGCTCATATTCCCAGAAACTAGAACATGTACTCTACCTTTTTCTTTCCATTACACTGCAGTAGGTCCAGCCAATCTTTATTCATCTCTTATGAGTTAACCTGTTAGCGCCTAATTCGCGCATAACTAACGTGACGTTCTGTCTTTCGCTGTAGCCTGGTCTCCCCTGAGTCTCTCTGGAGACTGTTTCTGTAATTTCTGCAACAGTCGTCAACTCATCCATGTTTCTGATGTGGAGTATCTTCTTTTTCAAAGGAGATACGTTTTTGCTTGGGGTCCCTTTTCCTTTAGTTTCTTTGTTAGAGCCTGTGCCTTTCTCAGTATAATTAGAACCTTAAGAACAAGTTCTTCCATTTCTCGTATTTTTTAGGTTCATAACACCCACACCTATATCTGACGGTTTGGTAGGTGGATAGGTGGTTATGTCGGTAGATGGATAGATGGATGAATAGATTTTTTTGTATGAGAAGGAGAAAACTTCAGAAGAGACCCAGCTGAAGGCTGGGTAGTGTCGGATTCTTATCGACCTGCGGCAAATGACACTGCGGTCTTTTCCGGTACATTCTCGAGCAATGTTTATATTATCATATTATCATACATGAATTTGTTTATAAAAATTGTTTAAACTATCGACAATAATTGTTATTTGGTGCTTGTTCGCAAGTAAAAAATGATTCTTCACATTTATATAACAAAATCTATGTATATAATACATTCGAAATCCGAAAATTTAACAGTTAACAGTTATATCCATTTATTTGTTTATAAAAATTAACAAAATTTCAGAAGAAAACTTCAGAAGATACCCAGCTGAAGGCTGGGTAGTGTCCGATTGTGTGTAGTGCCCTGGACTGTGGCAACGGTAACAAAGGGTTTCGGCACTGTGCGTTTTACCCGGCAGTATACGCATCCGACCTTTAGTCAGCCAGCCAGCTCCTTCTTTCTGGCAGGAACTGCGTCCAGCTTAACGAAGGCTAGGAAACAACCCCTGTTGCTCCTTTTTGTCAAGTTATTCCTAGGAGGAGCACCAATGTGCACCCATGGATCGCCTTGAGAGCTTCCTCAATATCCAGCACCTAGGTAGTCTCCACGGTGTCATATACACGCAGTTTTCCTATTGGGACGAGGTAACGAACATCAACGTTGTCTTTAAGAGCCCCTGAAAGAGCTGTTACAAACCGCTCTCTGTCCTCCTTTGAGGCCTTGAGCTCTATGCGCACATCACTACATTTTATCCGTCCTATCTAACTGATAAATTTCGAGAAAACCTAAATTGATTTTTCCGACACACACTACACAGGAAATATAATTTTTTAAATCAAAATCAAACTTTTGTTTATGTAAAAATTAAAAAAGGCCTTTTTGTCAACCAAGCATGGAATATTGGTCACATAGTTGTTCAAAAAGGCTGTTTTTAACGTTTGTATATACCTAAAGGAATGTCTTATTCAGATCGTAAAATAATAATTTGTCTTATTCTTGAGATACGTGTCTTGGAAAGAATTTTGCATTTATTTTGGAAATTTTTCTGTCAGTTGAAACAGATGAACAGACGAAACTCAAAAAAAGGCTTATTTTTCGCCCATAAATCATGGTTTGCGACAATCTCGAATCGCAAAAGATAGGAAATTCTTTTAGATTCGTGAAAAGTTATATAATCTTCAAATGTCCTATTCGCTCGAATTTAGCGAAAAAATTTTAGGAGACCCGAGTAATTTGAATAGGTCAGTTAAAAGTACACTCCAAGTGCCATTCAGATCTGGGCACAAAATACCTCAATTACATGGCTGAAATACATTTATTTATAATAATAATAACAGATCTTTATTATGAACCCAGTCTACATAAAATTAAATACACAAAAGAAGATGGACAATAGAAACATAAAAGGCAGAGATTCAGCTTAAGCTGCTTTCCAACGTATGCTTCAGCACCTATTTCAGCACCATGTAGTTGAAATGCATTACAGGGAAAATACAACTTAGCTGATTTAGTTTAAATACAGCTCCATAATACATTGGAGTATTTTGAAATATTATTTGAAATGCATGTAAAAATTGTATTTTGTATTTAAGGTATTTTGAGTATTTTTTTGAAAATACTTTTTGATATAGCATATAGAAACTATATTACAAAAGAGTGGCAAAGAGAGGGAGGCAGCAGCAGAGTCCTGGGCTGTGTTCGAGAATTGGCTGGCAGCACTAGTAATACCAGTAGATTTTGTATACGTTCGGAAAGTGGTGACAGTGCCATTGCTGACAACCTGACAACTGTAGCGATCATTGAATGCTTGTTTCTTGCTTTGAGCTTTGTCGTGGGTGAAATGGCTGAGATCAAAGAAAAAACTGGGGTTAAAAAGTAAAAAGCGGCTAAAAATATTAAATTAGGACATACTTACGCCTACAAAGTACTACATACATTCAGGATACTTTATTCGTCAAAATAATGTTGACAGCAGACACAGTATTTAAAAGTCGTGATGGTCCATAAAGTTAGGAGGCGTGTTGAGAAAATAACAACGTAAAGTTTCGGCTTGAGTATTTCCGAAGGTAATTGCCACAGCGGAAACTTTTCGCTAAATCACTCAAATAAATTGTTTTCCATTTAACTACAGTAATCTTTACATGTCAGTGGGTTATTAGAAATCTTGGGATATTGACCAGGTACAGTAAGACTTTGATGCTATCAACTTTTCGGGGGAAGTGTTTACGTCAGTGCTCCCAATCACGTCTCCGAAGCTAGCACCGCCTTTTTAAACAATCAAATTAAACTATCCTATAATTAAGGGCTCATTTTGGGCTTTTAAGGGCCGTAAGTCCTAAATTTTGGGCTCTGCAATTTTTTATAAAGAACTAGTTGCGCGCTGACTTTACATGAAGTTAGCACTGCCACAGGTGTAACTTCGAAACTGGTCATTCAATCTGACTCAGATTTTTTAAGAAATTAAGGGATCATTTAGGGCTGGAGATCTCTAGTAGGAAAAATCCCGCAGTCCTTTTAGTTTTTTTCAAACGATGCGCATTCTGGTTTCAAATGTGAAGCTGGCACCGCCACACCCAGAACTCAGGAACCAGTGCTGCAATTCATTCTAGAATAATACTAAAATTAAGGACTTATTTTTAATGCAAACAATTTTTTAAATAAATTTCCGTATTGGTTATTTGGTCGCTTTTTCTTGGCCTGCACTCCAAATTCTTAAGCCATCCTCATTCATCCACATACAAGTCAATGATCTAGTTCGGCAATGTCGATATCGCTCTTATTATATTATTTATTGCAAATAGCTGAATACCCTTTATTGTTATGTGAAGTATCAAGAAAGTTGAAACATACTGCATGAAAAAAGAATCCGCAAAGCATCAATTATTAGTTTATTATCAATGAATATTTTGCTTATAACAATTTTTGTATAATTATAAACAATATTAGGAGATTATCAAATTAATTTTTGTATTTATTACACAGATTTTGTCTCCAATCCAATTTCTAATCATGCTCAAATAGCAAAAAAGTATAGCAATTATTTTTTCACTGTTATAAACAAATTGGATTTTAAAAAACTCGTAGAGTGGACAATTAAAAAAAGTTTTATTCCCTTTCTTCCATTTTGGGCTCTGGAATTTTTTATAAAAAAACGTGTTGCGCGCTGACTTCACATGCAGCTAGCACCGCCACACCTATAAATTCAAAACTATTTACTTAATCTAATTGAATTTTTATGAATTTAGGGCTTATTTAGGGCTGGCGATCCTCACTAGGCCTAATCGCACCGTGCATTAAGTTTTTTTTAAATGATGCGCACTCTGGTTTCACATGGGAAGCTGACACTGCCACACCTATAACTCCGAAACCAGTGCTGTAATCAATTCCAAAATCATACCAAAATTAAGGACTCATTAAGAGCTGTAAAGAACCCTAGGTCCCAAATTTTGGGCTCCGCAATTTTTTATATAAAATATATTGCGCGCTGATTTCGCATGAAGCAGGCAACGCCACACATTAAGCTTCAAAACTGTTGATAGACGTGATATTTAACAAGAAACTTTTTATTCATGCTTTACAGCTAATTCTGAAGATACCTTTTACATTTCAACTCGAATTACCCAACTTTTATGAATCTCACTAAAATGATAAAAGACCGCTTTTTCATTAAAGGAAGTATGGGTTAAACTTCATTAAGCTTTCCATGAACTTTTAAATTCTTAAGACCTCTTAAATATTTATATTGTATAATCTAATTTTATGAAGAGATCAAAAATTCTCCAAAACCCATCTTAGACGAAATTGTAATTTTTATAAATAGATGTTTTGTGATATAAGATATATTGATATAGATATTGAAAATTTCTGACACTTAAGGAATCACTGTCTCCTTTTGAATAATAAAGGTGAGTTAAAAGAGACAGTCTTCATTTTATTGCCATCTACCTGCTCCACTAAGCCTCTCGGCTAGACTATGCCTCACGTCGCTGACTAAACAGGAGCGCTGTGTCCAGCCTTGCCAGCGGGATAGCCCATTTTTTAATGGAATAAAATGCGAAACATAAAAAAAATATTTTCCAATCAGAAATTTAAAAATATTTTATTCGAAATCTACGCTTTTTTCGATTCCAACGGTATGTCACTTGCAATCAAAAGATTAAAATTAGAATAAGTTGCCGCAGATTTTAGTATATTTTTTGACACTGGCTAGCGAGTATTATGGAATTTTCCATTTTCCAAACAGATGATTTTGTAAAGAATTCGTCTGTTGATAATTAATTAAACTACTGCATTTTTCAGAAAACTTGACTGTTAAAAACTCCACAGTTGAAGTTACATACATGAATTTTCTACAAAATAGTTTAATTGGCAACTAAAAGGAATACATTTTCAAATAGAAGATGGGATAGTTCATTTTTCAATTTAAAAAGATTAATTTGTATCAACAAAATGCAAAAGACTTTCAATAGAATACATTCATTACATTTTAAAATTAAATATTTAATTAAGCATTGATTTTGATGGTTTTCTCAACTATAAAATGTAATTATAATAAGTAAAAAAATATATCCGTTATCTCCAGTTTTTAGAATAATATATATTTATAATATATCATAGCATATATCATAAGATTCAATACATTCTACGTTAGGACGTATTCGTTAAATTCCTTAAAGTATTTTCTCTGAAATTATATTATTGTCTATGGCTGGATAAATCCAGAACTATCTTTAGATTTCCGATAGGACTTTTAGCTTTATTTATAATAAAGGGTTAATAATGAAACCTGTATAGGATATCGTAAATGTTTGTGCGTTCAGGGGGTAAAAACAATGTACAAAATAACTTTTTTTGCATTGTCTAGGTTTTTTTTCATTTATTGTACGTCCAGGTATGTTGTGTTTCGATCATTAACTTTTATTGCCAAAATGTTACAATAGTCTTTGTTTGGAATGTGAGGAATTACGAAAATGTGAGAATATTTAACTGTAGTTATTCGCAATCTGTATGCATATGAAGACAGTGTGTATACACTTGTCCGACCATCTTCAATGACAAGTCAGTGTACAAACCAACGAGCACCGGGTAGGTCATGATAGGCTCATGAACCTTCGTACAAAACATTTTTTCTTTTAATCAAAATCTCGCATAAGTGAAACTTTGTCAAAAGTTCAACTCATTGATTATAACAATAAAAATTACCTTTATATCTTATTGCCAAATTAAAGCTATTTTTCCTTACAGTTATTTCCCTCTTCAATCTGTGAATCTAAAGGTATTATTTAGATGAATTTTATAGACTTTTAATAACTACCACATTATCTGCTATAAATTTTTTGGTCCTTCAAGCCGAATACGGGAGTGTAAAGAAAAATTAACTCTAAAAGGGGAAAAAAATGGCTTTAAAAACGAGTTAGAAAAGTTCGTTAGTGCAAAACTGTCGAGAAAACCAGTATGGCGTCGACAGTCGTTAAGTTTGAATTTTATTTCCGGTGTTCGCTTAGCTGATTTGTACTTGGATTATTGGTGTGGAAAATTGTTCTCACAGGGGGAGTCAACAACCAGGGGGAGTCAACACAATGGGAATGACACGGTGATGGATACCGAGAGCTAGCGCCGCGTACAATTGGTCTGTGAACTAGATCGTATGTGCATGTGTTAGTGCATGTATATGAATATGTACTTCTTTTCATGAATGTCCCCATTTTTATTATAATCTAAGGAAAATTAAAGTTAGTGCAAAATTTTAAAAATATGAGGCAAAAGAGGAAAACTAACATTTTTTAAATTCTTTTGAATCATATTTTCATAATTTTGCACCAGTGGATCCTGGTTTAAGTGCTTCGTCTTCAAGTGCTTAAACCCCAAATCCTTTAATCGCTTCCACAGAAGCTGGATTCCCTGGATGGTTTTACGCAAGTTTTGCAGGGACGAAGGTTGGCGGCCGCAATGTTTCCTATCATGGCGATCCACGAGCTGCATTCGCATCAGCTTGGCTTTCGCCTCATTGAAAAAAGCCATTTGGAAACAGGCTATGTCGCACGCCGCACTGTTTTCAAAAGTTGTCAAAAGACAGCATGGTAAAACAGCGAACAGACATGGTAAAACAG